>JAJMBU010000051.1:0-99949 GCA_030565405.1 Ogataea paraovalis | reverse complement strand
TTAGAATTTGCGCTTGTCACGCGCGAGACCCGGGTTCAATTCCCGGTCTTGGAGCTTCTTTTTTACTTCAGTAACCACTGATTGACCAGCCGAATTAGTTTGGTGTTACGGGTCAACATCGTTTTATTTACTCAAAAAAGAAAACAAACTTATTTTTGGCAATTTAATAAATTAGCAGGACACAGTTATACAAATAGAAGGCCAATAACATACAATTAAACAACAAAGAATAAATAATTAAAAAGGAACTATTGAACAGAAATTAAGAATTAGGTGAAAACAAAATATAAGCGTGAAAGGGTTAAATGTACAATTGCAAAAAACAAAAATGAAACGGATATATATCTTAAAAGCGATGTCATCCCCTTACCATTCTCCCCCATATCTAGTAAACTTTGTAGGTAAACTAGCCATGGATCTATCTGATCTACCTCTTCCTTCATCACCTCTATTTCTTCTACCAAATCTGAAGGATCTGATGGATCTACCAGCAGACGTGTTATAACCTGAAGGATCCTGTTGAACCCGCTTCAAGTACATGTTGGCAAAGAAAACAGCCACCATAACGACGAAAGCGATAAAACCTAGGATTCCACCAAACCAAGCGTAGGAATTAACGTCCTGACCTGGAACACGCACATTCATACCAAATAAACCGGTGACAACATTCAGAGGAACTAAAATTGTACCGAGTAAAGTAACTTTAGATAACATCTCTGTAACTTTGTTGTTGGAATGGAAGGATTCAACTTGCAACTGAGCCAAATAGTTAGCATGTGATCTACTGAAAATCTTCTCATAGGATAACAATGACTGGAACATGGTGATAATATGATCCTGAATATCTCCCAGATACAATGCGATATCAGCCCTTGGTTGTGCAGCGTTGTGAATTTGGTTATGTAGATTAGTGTGGGACGCATAAGATGGTCTAGCAGCTTCATCTTGACATCTCTTGGCAAACATCTTGATAACATCGGCCTTACCTTGTAATAATCTCATTAACGTCATAACTTTTCTTCTAGATTCACCAATTCTTAATAGCATGGCACCGAAGTCGCTCTGAGTTGATAAAAAGACAGAGTCTTCTATGGCATCAGCTTCATATTCGATAGCATGAATTACAGGAGCGAATCCATCGGTAATATCATCGATCATTGCATAACACAACCAATCAGCGGACACGTTAACATAGTCTCTCAATTGTCTAACTCTTCTTCTGACATTAGCAGGATGTGAAATTGGACAAAAGTGGAACGTTAATATACCATTGCGGAAAACAACAATATACACGTTGATTGGCTCCAAAAAGTCTTCAGACTCACTATCAGTTTCAAAAGTATGGAACGAAACAAAGTAGTAAGTCTTGAATAATTCAACTTTTTCACGAGTTTCTTGCATTCTAATATCTTCTGCCGTCAAAGGATGGATACCAAAAGCTTTAGCTAACATCTTCATTTCATTATCTGTTGGGCAAATACAATCCAGCCACCAGATTGCTTCATCGTTTTGAAACAAATTTTGGAATGGCTCACCAGGTTTCACTAGCGATGGAATATCTGGAGCGTGAATGGTTTCTTCATTTTCTGACGAGAAGAAGCTGAAGCGATCAGGTGGAGTTGATTCTTTGTCTATGATACTTGGTTTTTCAAAAGTAACATTATTGTTATCATCATCAGAGGAGATACTACTTGATAATTTTTCACCGGTACTTGTTGAATCTTCTCCGTTCTTTGTGTCATAATGTTGTGATACTTTTGGAGTATATTTCAAAGCAGCAGAACTGAACTTCTGGGAACTAGTCGTCCTTGAAACGTTATTCTGATATCTTAGCTCCTCTTCTCTTCTCAAAATGATCTCATTTTCCTCCCTTTGCTCTTGAATAAATTCTTCAATTTCAGCAAAATCAATACCTTTAATTCTAACGTGTTCAGGTAAAATAGGGAAACAAACATCATCCTCTGTTTCCTGCGAATCTCTCGAGGCATGTGAATCAACATCACTATCACTGTCATTGGTGTCCTTCACAGCATTACTTCTTCTTCTTGAATAGTCCGATCTTGTAGAAGTTTTGGAAATAGTTCGAGTTAATGCATTACCAGAGATAGTGACACCGTTATTGTTACTTTGGCCGTTGGCGTTGTTGTTACCCGTGGCATTATTGTTGTTACTGGCACTCATAGATAACAATATACCGCCAGGAGTTGACTCATCCTTGGGTCTTATGAATGACTTGACTTGCTCACTGAAAGATCTAGATCTTGCTCTAGAACGACGTGGAGCTGCAGTTGGAGAAGACAACGAGGCTGCAGGCAACACAGGAATAGTATTACCACTAGTATTAGTGTTGCTGTTATTGAGCCTTGATGGAATTTTAATTCCATATTCACTCTCATCATCGTCATCATCTTCAACTGCCACCATCTTGCTTCTTAGGTCACTTGAGTTTAGCATTGCTTCCGGTCTCTTTGGAATTGGTCTGATAAATTCCCTGGCAGAGGAATGATGCTCTTCTTGGATAGTTTCTTGCTTTGTTGCATTGTAACTTGTTCCCTCCTGTTGTAACCTGGAGTCAGTCTTCACAGGTAGGGTCATGCTCTGATGTCTATGATCATCCAAAATCGAATCACCGCTAATACTTGAGTGAATGGATGCATCTTCATGAGTTGAAGTGATTGAAATCGCAGAACTGCTTCTGGAGGATCCGTGTAAGGAGTCAGTCATTTTGTAGTCTTAGCCAGTTGTTTTATATACGATATATAGATATATATGTGTTAAAGATTTCTCTTCTCTGTTGTTGATTATCGATCTTCACGGATAACTAGGTTCAATTAAGGTGGCTGTTTTGTAATCATATCCTGGCGACTGGCTAACAACGTGGCTTAGCAGCTAAAGAACTTCACAAGCAAAAATATCCAAGGGAATTCGAATACAGACTGATTTGAACGAGCCTTATGAAGTCATAGATGAGGGTATAGGTAGAATGTGGTGGAAGGAGCAAAAGAACAGCAAAAGCACAAAATAGACTCAAGCACAAAAATACTTCAAAACTGCAGGACACAAATTTAGAAACCTCCAGACGCGGCAGAAACAAAATTTTCACCACGTTGCACGCAATTTACCTTAAATTCTTTTATAGCCTTCACTTAATTTGGCTATTTGGCTATTTGGCTATTTGGTTTATATATATATATATACGTGGTGGAAGGGAATTTCTAGCGCATTTATTTATACGTATGCCGTGCTATGTGTAGCTGCCACAACGGTCCCTCATTAACCGTATATCGGACAACGTAAATGAACTGGATCGAGAATATATAGAGCACCGCTATTACAAATCCGATTATAAAATGCAAAACAACATATTAAACTGAAACTAATTATACACAAAAACGCAAAAAAAACTGAAAGAAATTCATGACACCCTCTACTATCTAGAAATCTAGTACAAACCCTCGTAGTTTTCAACAACACAACCGGCCATATCGCCAGACTTGGAAACCAATTTACCAATGTTGTAGACAACTTCACCCTCAGCTTCTAAGTTTTTGGTAACTTGCTCCACATTTTCTGGTCTCACAACGGCAACCATACCAATACCCAAGTTCAAAGTCTTTAGGATATCTTTCACTGGAACATCACCAGTCTTACCCAACCATTTGAAAACTTCTGGAACTTCCCAGGTGTTGCAATCAATGACAGCAGATAAATGCTTTGGTAAAGCTCTTGGAACATTTTCAACCAAACCACCACCGGTAATATTAGCCAAACCTAAGATCAACTTTTGTCTGATGGATGGCAATAGTTGCTTAACATAAATTCTAGTTGGAATTAGCATTTCCTTACCAATAGTGGATGATGGATTCCACGGAGCAACATCTGAATATTCAAATTCGGTGGAGTCGATAATTTTTCTCACAAGGGAGAACCCGTTGGAGTGAACACCACTAGATCCAATACCCAACAAAATATCTCCTTCAGCCATGTCTTCAGTCTTTGGTAGAATTTCGCCCTTCAAGACAGCACCAACGGCAGTACCGTTAGTATCGTAATGCCCAGGTGGGTACATACCTGGCATTTCAGAGGTCTCACCACCAACCAATGCACAACCTGATAGCTTACATCCATCAACAACACCTCTGACGAAGTCTGCTGCAACCTTGATGTCCAACTTACCAGTGGCAAAGTAATCCAAAAACATCAATGGCTCAGCACCTTGAACAACTAAATCGTTGACGTTCATGGCAACAAGATCGATACCCACCGTGTCATGAATATCTAACAATTGTGCGATCATCAACTTAGTTCCCACACCATCGGTAGCAGCAACAATTAAAGTTTCGTCGATATCATGGTAACCAGCAGCTTTCAAGTCAAATAAACCTCCAAAACCACCAATTTCCGAGTCCGCACCTGGTCTAGCAGTAGACTTCACACATTGCTTGATATTCTCAACCAACTCATTACCGGCATCAACTGAAACACCTGCGGTTTCATAAGTAATTGAGACCTTGTTGGATGCAGATGACGCAGCAGCATCCCTGAAAGCTCTGTGTGCAATATCTTTTCTGTTATATTTACCTTTAAATGAAACGTGATCCACACCAACGTAAGCCTTCTTAACTGCTTCCTCTAAAGTGTCTGCAATAGCGGTAGCAGCAATAACTCTACCACCAGCGGTGACAACTTTACCATCAACAAACTTAGTACCGGCGTGGAAAATGTATGAATCTTCTGGAACTGGCTCCTTAACTGTAATTTCATCACCTTTATTGTAAGCTTCTGGGTATCCACCCGCAGCCATAACCACAGTGGCACTTGATTTTCCTTCATATATTTCAAAGTCGATACAGTCTAATCTGTGTTCCACAGTGGCTAACATCAATTCCAACAAATCGGTCTTCAACAGTGGAAGAACAGTTTGAGTCTCAGGGTCTCCAAATCTAACGTTATATTCTAAAACTTTAGGTTCACCTTCTGGGGAGACCATGATTCCAACAAATAAACAACCAACCATTGGGTACCCTTCTCTTCTCATACCATCAATAGTTGGCTTCAAAATAGTGGATGAGATTTGTTCCAACATCTTAGGAGTACCGATTGGAGCAGGAGAGTAGGCACCCATACCACCAGTGTTCAAACCTTGATCACCATCACCAATTCTCTTGTGATCTTGAGCAGGTGGCAATGAAACAAAAGAGTAACCGTCTGAAATGCACAAGAGTGACAATTCATCACCTTCTAAGAATTCTTCAATGACAACTTCATCACCTGCTGAACCAAAATTTCTGTCAACCATGATTTCTTTGATAGCATCAAAGGCCTCTTGCTTGTTGGTTGGAATCAAAACACCTTTACCAGCAGCAATACCAGAAGCCTTGATGACAAGGTTCTTATCAGTATTTTCAATATACTTCTTGGCTTCTTCGTAATCGGTGAAATTTTGATAGTCAGCAGTTGGGATATTGTACTTCTTCATGAAATCCTTTGAAAAAGTCTTGGATCCCTCCATTCTAGCAGCGCTGGCACTAGGACCAAAAACTGGAATACCAACTTTGGTAAAGAAGGTGGAGATACCATCGACCAATGGTTGTTCAGGACCTGGGATGACCAATTTGACGTCCTTACTCACTGCCAATTCAACCAATGCAGGGAAATCACTTGGATTTGATCCAATAGGAACAGTTGTAACATTTTCTAAACCTTCTGTACCACCATTTCCTGGGGCAACGTAAATATGGTTAACCAATGGGGACTGGGAAAGTTTCCAGACTAAGGCATGCTCACGGCCACCGTTACCAACGACTAAAACGTTAATCTTATCACCTGCCATTATGATGCTACTAAATTTGTTTAAAGCAAAAATATTTTTTTTGTAGAAGAGAATCAGCCGATTGAAGATTGAAGAAATTGATATAGTTCAACTCTTCGATACTTTCAAAAACCAATGTAAGGTACGTGATTCCAAATTGATGGGTGAATGCAAACCGTACTGTGAACTAATTAACCCGTAGGATATCAAATACGGAGATGAAAAAAAATATATAAATCTATAGAGTGCGTACATTGTTTATTATTGTGAGCGGCTGGGGGAGTCAGACATGAAAATTTTTTTTTTCAGATTATTTGACTTCTCCAAAGGTAACGGTGCAAGGGTGAGATAATCTCTTTTATTATTTAATATATTATATAATCAATTTAAATTATCAAGCGATCTATATACGTAGGGCTGGGGCACTTGGGGTTAGTCTTGCTTCCGATCGAGTATTGATTACAATAATATTAAATATATGGAATATATAAATAGTTAGATGCGAATTTATTTATATCTTCATAGCACGTATTGCCTTAGCAGGCGCTTTTGCTCTTGATGGTGCACTAACTGAGCTAAATGCGGTGCTAGATGCTGCCTTTCCAGAAGAACTACTTTTAGCTCTCTGAGATCCTTTACCCCAGCTCTTCTTTTTGAAATACTGCGATTTGCCACCTCTTTGATTTCCACCTCTATAGCCTCCTCTCTGTGATCTTTGACTTGACCTTTTGCTTTCGGTGGCCGAACCTCTTTTTGTAGAGCTCGCTGTCTGGCTACCTTGCCCTTGAAACATCTGTGATAAGGTTCCAAGAATTTCCTTATCTTGTGGATTCGATTGATTGAAATAGCGTGAAGTCTCTAAAACCGACTCTGATGGTACCGATGATGTTATGACTTCGTATTCAGGTTTAGTGGATGCATGGTTTGTAGAAGTGGATGCTCTTGTTGGCATAGACACATGCGATGTCGAATGATTAAGGATTCGATCCCTTTCTGTCCGGAAAACATTCAGAATCCTTTCGAATTTCTTATAATACTGTAATTGATTAGACTGTATGCCCTCCAATACACTATACTCTTGCTCGTTAGATGGCAATTTGTGTGCCATTGATTTCAAAGTTGTATCTGATGCCATGGTGGTTGATTTTGCATAATTAAACGTGGTATTAAGCTTGTTTCTATGATTCCATAAAGCCATATAGCACCTTTGGATATGTTCTGCCACAGCTGGATCTTCAATATGAATTTTTGTGACTGTAGCAGCCTTGGATGGACGAGTATTGTACATGTTGCTGGCTTTGGTAAATATCGGTGTCTCATTTTCTTTGTCAAATCGGAAATTGCTTAAAGCTCCAGGCCTACTTGAGACACCACGCGTCTCAGTTGAAGTGCCTCGAGTGGTAGCTGAACCTGATGAGTTTGGTCGGGATCCAGTATTCTTGTTGAAAGTCATCTGAATATTTTTGTTGTAGTATAGAACTTCGTTTGATTTAGGACCTAACCTCAAGTAATTGGAGGCAAAGCCAGCACCGTTCATTATAGATTTTTCTTCTAAAATAGAATGGTGGATCAAATGGAAGAAAATTCTCTCCACTTCAACTTTGGCAAGGTCTTTACCTTTACCATGATACTGGTTATTATCAAACCCAGAGTTGACAATCTTCGCACTTCTTGAACCCTTGTAAATATCTTGACATTGGATTACCGTTACATTTTCATTTTGAAGCTCTTTCACCAAGTTTACAATATCCTTAGCTATTGCTGTAACGTCTCTAGTCTCGCATTCAATATTTTGACCAAATATACAATTGTCACATTGTTTATTACAATCCTTTCTGTTAAAACTTTCGTTGAAATATTGAAGCACTTGCTGACGCCTGCAATCGGTTGTATTTTCACAGTATTGAATAACTTGCCTTAGCTTATTAATATGGTGCTCTCTATTGTTCTTATCCAATTCTTTATCCCGTTGGATCATACTTTGTAAAGTTCTCGCATCCTTCATACTATAGAACATTAGACAATCAGAGTGTTTACCATCTCTACCAGCTCTACCAGTTTCCTGGTAGTAACCTTCTAAATTTCTTGGGATTGTTAAATGGAAGACAAAACGCACGTCCGGCTTATCAACACCCATACCAAATGCAATGGTGGCACATATCACCTGAATTTCATTTTTCTGCCAACCAGACTGTATAACAAATCTCTCATCAGGACTCAAACCTGCATGATAAAATTCACACTTGATTCCAAAATCAGACAATCTTGCTGCAGTCTGTTCACATGAATTCTTAGAATGACAATAAATGATACCAGTTTGACCTTGATACTTGCTATTAATCAGTGCTGCGATATCCTCAATGACTGATTTTTTCTTCTGCACGATTTCATAGTATAAATTTGTTCTATTGAAACTCTGTTTGAAAAATTTAGGGTTGTTCAATTTCAAGTTATGGATGATATCCATTCTAACGTGTTCGTTCGCAGTAGCTGTTAATGCCATTACTGGAATATCCGGATACTCGACCTTGAAATAACTTAATGCTTTATAATCTGGTCTGAAATCATGTCCCCACGAAGAAACACAATGAGCCTCATCAACAACAATTCTAGCCAAAAATCCGTTTCTGTATAATCTAGCAATAGCATTTCTAGCTTGATTACTGGCAGTAATCATTTCCGGTGACAAATAGATCAAGTCCAAGAAACCGTTGATGAACAAATCAAATGTCTTCTTTCTCGACTCTGCAGGCGCTTTGGAATTGATCATTGCCGCTTTAATATCCTTATCCAATAAATGCTGGACTTGGTCTTGCATCAAAGAAATTAAGGGAGAAATAACTATCGTAGTGCCTTTAGTTTTTCCAGATTTCACTAGCGCAGGTAGTTGATAGCATAACGATTTACCACCACCGGTAGGCATCAAAACAAAGACATCCTCTGCCGATAAAGTAGCGTTAATTGCCTCAAGTTGGTTTTCTCTAAAGCTCTTTAATTTAAAAACCTTTTTCAAAATAGAGTAAGTTTCACTAGTCCATTCAAACTTACCATGAAACTTCTTATACAATTCTGGGTTTGGATTAACAATTTCTTGAATTTCTTCGTCGCCGTAATTCACAATTTTCTCGTCGTCGTCTTGATTAGGGCCCAAGCTTCTTTGTCTCTCGTTATCTCTATTGGCAAAAACTTCTTGCTCCAAATCAGAATCCCAATCCATATCATCATCAGGAATAATCTCTCTATCGAGGGCGACCTCTCTTTCTTCATTAACTTGAGTCATGAAAGTATCACCAGCATTATAAACCTGAATGTCATCATCATTCTCATCATCATCATCATCGTCATCAGATTCAAGGTCATTTTGTGAACTAATGAGAATTGGGCCCGTTTGGCCAGTTATTTCTATGCCATCTTCAATATCTTCTAGATCAGGAGACTTTCTCAAGTGATCAAATTCGGCAGAATAACTTCCCTCATCGAAATCTTCCAAATCGTGTCCATCATCTCTATAAGAAACGTCATCATTCGAAATATCATCAGGAGAAACAAATTCCTCCAGTTCCCTTCTTTCCTGAGAATCCATAGGAATATTGTCTTCTTCGTCCGTTTCTAAACCAAACGAGTCATCCATCTCGACAGAATCTTCAAATGAATGATGTGACCCGGTATCAGAAACTTCATTTGTTGTATAATTTCTCACTGCCTGTTCTCTTCTGGTTGGAACAACAGGAACTTTGAAAGGTGATAAATGACCTGATGTAGCACCTGCATATGTTGAAGTAACCATTCCTTTAATGCTGGCGTTATTATTATTGCTTGTCTCGATGGCCTCTGTACAATCAAAATCAGAACTCATTCCAGTTAGGTCAAGATCTACGTATTCTTTTGGAGAGGAATGCCCAGGTAGATTCGTTGTTGGGTTGTTTTCAGCAGATCTTTCAACTTCGATTCTTTCTTCTTCCAGTAACCAGTCTGCATCAGGTTCTGGATAATGGGTAGTTGATTCAGTTGGAGCAGGAGAAAGCCTCAAAGTTGTTTGTTTATTCCTCTCTATTGTGAATTCTTGTAATTTTCTTCGTATAAATTCAGCAGACTTCTTGGCCCCTATTAGTGATTTCGTAACTGCAGTTCGTTGCACACGTTTTTCATCTTCTGAAATTGACGTTGATTCATATATCATAACCTTCTTTTCCATAAGATGGTTGACCTCTTCTGTTCGTTTGATTAGTTCACTTTGAAGGTGTATCATTTTATGTAAAACTAACGTACTCATTTTGTCTGTCTGTAAATTAACTAGCTCCTCTGGTCTTGAAGGGCTTATAGATGTTTGAATTTCATCCAACCTGATCCCCTGGTCTCCATCAACAGGCGTTGAAGTTGGGAAGGGGAAGGACTTTGCAGCTCCGCTAGAGTTTCTGTTAGCTAAGATAACATCTAGTTCATCGTCATCATCGGAAAAAGAGTCGTCCTCTATCGCATCATCTAATATCCTTTTGGCTCTTTTTGAACCATCATTTGATAAAGAGGCATCGGCGAGTTGCCTTTTTCTTCCTAATCTCGCGGTCCCCAACGGTAAGGCTCGGTCTTCGGTTATCGATGTAGTTGGAGGTTTCTCATCGTCGGATACTTTATCTATATCGTCAGTGGTAAGGTCAATAACCTGAGTGGTCGATTGCTGTTTAATTGTTTCAGCTTTTCTTTTCATTAACTCTGTGATTTCTATCTGTGTCTGATTACGGTTATTGATGTTTATTCTGCTCAGTGGCCTGACAGATGTTGAACGTGAAAGAGACGATTTTGGGTTCACTGTCGGCTGCAATAGATCATCATCATCTCTTGGTATAAGTTGATCAGAAGGAGTGGCAACAGGTGGTATTCTCTCTATGTCACTATCGCTGATATTATTATCACTCTGATTATTCCTTTGAATGCCTGGTGAACTACTTTGTTTTGTTTGAGTGGGCACTCTGATTGATCTTACATTTGAATCCTCCGGTAGAATTGCTGAAGCTAAAACCTTCTCTCTCACTTGATCTGTCCGTTGTTCACGATATGACTTCAGTTGCTCTGCTGTAAGTCCAGTAACATTATGTAGGGGTTTCGGAAGATGCGATTTTGAAGCTGCTAGCCAGCTAAAATGTGAGTCTATGTTTGTGATCATTCCGGGGTTCATAGCTTTCAAGAAAACAGATATAAACAACCTCCAGACATGTGAATACAAGACAAATTTCTCAGACGATTCAATAGCTTGAATTCTAAAATGACAACCTTTAACAGAATAGTCTTAGATGTTGAAATATGTAACTCCCTTTTATAAATCAAGCAAGATGTTGAACGGGGTGAGTTGCATTTTTCGTGTAGCTCTGTTTACATAAACAAAGATACACACACAAATGACTAAGATATTACGTAATCAACCATTTGATGCAAAAGATTTTCCCGCCTTTGTGCGCTTCAACAACTATAATTTATTCAATTTTGCACTAAAAAAAGGCAGTCTTACAATACTGGTCTATCTGAAAAATTTTAAATGTCATGAATAAACCTTTATTCATGATACTTAAAATCAATCAAAAGATTGAAAATAAAAATGAAAGCGTCGGAAGCCAAGTAAGTGTAAGGGCAACGACACAGTGGTGTCTTAATTCAAAGACCAAATAAATTTGAACCTAAGAAAAAAGAACATGAGGTTTTTCCAAAAATAAATATAAACGTAACAATAAATTCCCCAACGAATGGGGAGTTTCAGCTGTTACACTGAAAAGAACAGATACTACACTTGATCTAAGCCAAAAGGCAAAGAGATCCTGAAGAAAGGAGAAAAGTAAACTAAAAAAAGATATAAAAAAAGTTTTGCGAAACCGGCGCCTTTTATAGTTTTTTTTTTTTTTGTCTGACGGCGATTTTTTTTCTTTTTTGAGTCTCGAACTTTTGGCAGGGTTCACCGGCCGCTGACTCAGTTCTGCTGCGTATATTACGTTATCACTCAGAGGGAGAGGCACCTTACTGCCTTGTGGGTGGTGAATCAGGCTTAGATGACAAGCCAGAGTCATACTAGACATACAAACAGTTCTTCAACGAAAGTCAAAGACACAGAGCAAGTCCTTCAGATGAAATTCCTTATTATTTTGGAGTATTAACTACCGTTCAGTAACTCTCTGTCTAGTAATTGAGATTACCCCTTTTCATTCTTTCATGCTTTCTTGCATTTCTTTTTCTTGCTTTTCTTTTTCGAACGTTTGGATCTGGCAGTGCGGATCTCCATCCACGGGCAAGCGCCCTACCTTAGCCAGATCTACAGGGCATTCAAAAGAGGAGTCTTCAAGATAACCAAACCACACATAAAGACAAATATTGTGCCATCGAACCTGAAGCGACATACCGCCTACATGCTTGTATACTATAGCACACCAATAGGAAGCTCAAGTTTCGTCTTCCAGTATGCTTCTTTTTCTTGGCCGTGCGCCTTCCCCGTTTCCGTTTCGGGCGTAAAACTGGTGGCTTTGACTTCAGGTCTTGATCCACGTCGTACCTCGGAAGATACACTTCCCATTTTGAATGCCTTCTGGTGAGTTTCAAGGTTAAAATCTACCTTAGAATCTCACATCTATATCATTCAATTGAACTGAAGTATCATTCATATAATCCAGATATTAATATCATTCAGAGGCTTACAGTTACCCTCTTACAGTCACGTCTACCCTCGTATACTCTTTCTGGATCACTAACAGTTGGGTTGTAGAAGTCTTACAGCATTTAGATACATTCACGAACCCAGCTACTTTAATTACATACTGAATGATTCATCACAGAAGAAGGAAACTACTAATCATCTCTTTTTTTCTTCTCGTCCTTCTTTACGTGTTCCTTCCCTCAACGGAGCCTCAAAAACCACAACTAGATGAAATAGTGCATTCAAAACAAACCCAAAACTCCCATGAAAATATTGATCAGGAGTTTACATCTGATAGCTCACAAGGATACAGAGATACGTTATCTCAAAAGAAGAGAAGCGGGACAAGCGAAAAGAAGGGGCTTGAAGAAGAAACGGAGGTGAAATTGGAAGAGGGAGGTGAAGAGATCATTGATCATGCAGACCAGAAACCACAGAAGCCAATAAAAAGAACGAGGAAAAAACTGAATTCAGTACTTGGTGACACTTCTATAAAAGCAGTGTCACCTTCTGAGTTTACTATTGACCCTGATAGAAACTCGATATATGCCAGATTAATCGATCAGTTTTCGGATAATTTTGTCAGCAACCCAATACCCGACAAGTGCAAAAAATACTTCCAAGCACTCTATGAAGTTGATCCTGAATGGTCTGTCAAGCCACATAAAACAAAATACGATGTCCAGCAATTGAACGAGATTGTGAACAACATAAAGCATTTAAATGTTTACACTTCATGTTTTTTAAACAGCTCAAACGATGAGACATATAGCAATGCACATGCGTACAAGGAGCTGATTCTTTTAGGAAACGAAGATCTAGACAACCGTGCATTTCCATATATAACTAGAAAGCTCCCAATTTACGTTCGATGGACTGGGGAACAAGTTGTCGGCCCACCAGACTTAAAAAAATATTCAAAACAGGAGAAGACAAAACTATCTGATATCAGTATGAACGATTTTCTAATAACACATTCGAATCTTGATGAAACAGTACCAATTGGCACACCTTTTTTCAGCGAATTCAAATCCAGAGTTAATGGCAAAGGTATCGTGCTTTCTGTGTCTGATATTTTTGTTAACGACACTCTATCATTGATTAGATCATTAAGAGCACTTGGCAACGAACTACCTATACAGATTGTTCATAGAGGTGATTTATCACTTGAAAATCAGCTATTAATGGTAAAGGAAGCTAGACGTGAAGATATTTACTATCCATCTGAGCTATTCAATCAGCTTACGAAAATTGATCACGAAGACTTTGATCCAAATTTGCCCAAGGCAGAGCTATGGTTCGTTGATATATCTCAAAGTTTACATCCTATCTATAGCAAAGAGTTTGAAAAGTTCTATAACAAACTTTTGGCCTTTGTTTTTAACTCCTTTGATGAAATTTTACTTCTTGACTGCGATGCTGTCCTTTTCAGAAATCCAGAAGCTTTCTTCCAGAGTTCACAGTATCAAAATTCAAACTCGTTGTTTTTCAAAGATCGTAACCTTATTCCAAAAGTTTTCGATGACTTCATAGATTTTTTAATGTTGGTATTACCGACTGAGTTGGACACGAAGTTATTTGGTATTCCCGAAACCACATACAGAACCCTAGGTCTTAAATACTTTACGCTGCGCTTTGGTCATTTAATGGAGTCGGGTGTAGTTGCAATGAAGCGTACCGATTTTTGGAGAGGTATATTCATAACAATTCATCTTTCACTTATCAGACCTGTGCATGAAAATGTCTGGGGTGACAAAGAACTCTTTTGGTTGGGGCAGTCGATTTCTGGTAACGAGAACTACGAATTCAACGATTACTGGGCGGCATCAGTTGGGAAATTGACTTCTCCTGAACAAAGACCACATTCCGTTGCTCAAGAGCTATGTTCAATGCATCCAGGCCATATTTCTTCTGATGATGACCGGCTAATGTGGATTAACTCAGGTGTCTTGAACTGCCGTAGGTCCGAAACATATGAAAAAGATTTTGATGTTTATAAATCAACTTTAGGCTTTGAAACTAAAGAAGAGTTGAAAGAATACTATGAATCTATCATGGATATAGAACATGGATTGATACCTCCTGATGCATTATATTGGATAGAAAGTTTCAAGACACCAAAGGAACCAAGACAAGGCTTCATTAAGAAATATAATTGTGGTGCATATTTATGGTGTGCATACGATAAGATCGGTGGTTCTGAATATCCTGAACATCAAGGACAAGTGTTCAAATTTGATAAACAGGATACACTCTTATTCAGATATGTTAGTGAGGTATACGTTGGAGATAGGGGAGTATAGTTTAATTAATAGCCGACAGGCATCGTAGTTTTTGAATTTGTATAATGAACAAATGCCTGATTTCATTAGGGTGTGCACAAACTGAGAGAAGTTGTATGTAAGTGTTGTAGGGTTGCCGTGCATATTGTGAGCAGAATGATTTTAAACCGGACCGTGGTCATTACGGAAGATCTCAATCAAAAAATAAAAGTTAGCACACAATTTTTAAAGACTAAAGGAGACTGCTCCTGATCATTATATTTTCATCTAGGCCTTCACGATATCGTACCTCACTAGGATGCCATTGATACCGAGGATGTCAGATGTTACAGATATTCAGTACTCAATCACATATATATTTTGATCAGAAAATTCCCAATTCCGGGATCTCGCAGTCAAACGAAAATCTGGGTAGCAACGCTTGCTAAAGCTACCCGATTAAATAATATTTCCTATGGAGCCACTTGCAGTTTGTTTACACTAGTGCTCTCGATTTGTATATTGACATTTCAGTAATCGGTTGCAAATGTGGCAAAATCTGATTTTGCAAACATATGCAGCTCTATATTATATCTACACCGAGGGTAATGGCAAACGGTATTTACACTGTACCTGTTTTAGACTGCATATTTCGACTCTCAGCTATTGAAATCCTGCACCTAAAGAGAAAAACAAAACAAAACAAAAACAAAAGGAACTATATGCCAGTGAATAATTAGCCGATAATGTTTGGATGACTTTTGGAGAACAGCTATATTATATATATAATTATTCCACGCTTGTTATTCGAAGCTATAATTATATATAGATTAATTTTTATACTAGCTCTATTGCCTGAAGTTTGAGGCACCAATACTAGCCGTCTTTCAATTATCGTAAAATTTTTTGAATAATACCTGTACAAGACTCAGCAACGCCATTTACGTTCAACATTCCTCCAAAAATTTGGTGCCAATTGAAAGTTCTGGTGACTCTTGCGGCCGGCTGTTTTTGGGAGAGCTTGCTTCTATATCCATGCATGCATGCATATATTCCCAGCGGAGAGTTGTCTGGCTCTGCATTGAATTGAAAACCTCTTCAAGACTCATATTTTATAGGCTACAGTTTCCTGTTACTTTGAGACCGACTTTGAGCGAGGTCAATTAGTACATGACGAAAAAGTTGCCTGGCTCCTAGCTAATTCAGCACGCACAAGCACAACACAACACGGTATCTGCAGTTTGAAGCCAGACAGATCTCGAAGCCGCCAGGCACGCGTCCTCGTGCGTTTTTCACCTGCAGATCTTTTTGGAGCTAGCAAATTATCAAATACGACATCGTGCGTCTGCTTACTGCAGCTACAGCCATCAAAATTTAAGTATGGGAGCTTCCCAACTTCCGACAATTCACCACCGTGGTCCGCCCGTCACTTCAGCCGAGGCTACACCCAACAAGAATTGCTAAACTATATACACAAACGACTTATACACAAACGACTTATACCGTAATGGAATATGGTATATGCCCTAACTAAATGCTGTACAAGGGGTTCCCAATATTTCAAACTAAATCTAATGAAAAGAAGAGAGTTGATTTTTTTTAGTGTATTGATCTCCAAGATTAGCAACTCTCGATTCAATTAGCAGACATGCTTGATCTAGACCACCCTAAACTACACATGGTTACACTTAAAAAGGAACAAGCTGAAGGCAACACGGTTCAAACTTTCGAAGATCGATTATCGTTGGTTCATGACGTCGATCAATTTTCGTGATACGAATCATGCGCTGTTTCCTCTAGTAAATTCAATTAGTCATGTCTATATATAACGTACTATATAGATTGTTTGATCGACAGTCAGTGGGACACGGTCTCGAGAAGTGGGGAAGCTCGAGATACATATTATCAATAACCGATTTGCTTCCAACAGTCGACTTACCTCATCTCATCATAGTTTTTAGCCAATCATTTTCACAGTGAGTGTTGCTGTCGAAACCCATTAAGTAATTTAAAACTACATCACTTATAAATAATTTTAAGCTACTTGCTTGCAACTTAAATGTAGGGCTACGATTACATCACCATTGTAATTATATCTTATATATTAATTAATTTAAATTATCGGAAATCACGATAAGCTTATTTTCAGTGATAAGCAAAACTTTCAGATGACGCCTGGCTCAAGCAGTCGCAGTCTGGGTCTTTTACTTACTCAAGCTTACTATAATTTGCAACTTGCGACCCGCTGCTACCATTCTTGAAAAGCAACTTTGTTTACATCCTGGAATGCTCAATCGAATAAAAGAGACTTCTCCTGTCACTTGGCAACCCCTTTCATTTAATAAACGTTGCATCTTCGTTTCTGAGGTTTATTCTATTGTTATACCAAACGAAACAATTGTAGCTTACATTCCTGGTGCAGCCACATCCAACATCGCCGCGACATATGCCTTAGCTGGCCAACCGGCGTGCCCCATCGCGTCGCGTCGTGTGTTCCTTGACTGTCGATCTTTCTCTCCCCCCTGACAAACCCCTTTGCCAGGCGGCACCACCTCACCGTCCACGCCCACGCGCCTGGATCACCGGGGCGAGCGAGCAAAAGTAGGAGGAGGCACACAGCTCTCCCGCGACGCGCCTTCCAAGGGGCCGGACCGTGGATGTAAACATTCAAACAATGCACGTTCGTGTCTGTTAAAAAAACAATAACAACTAGAGAACATTAACGTTGATTCATGTATACCCACAAACTATTGCAGTGATTTGATTTTTCACGTATTATTTCCCAAACGGGTCGAATGAAGGCCAGACATGGTTCGAGAAAATGCAACTATAAACATTCTTGGTTGGCTTTGAATCTGAATTTCAAAGAATGCATATATACCTGCTTTACCCCTGTTCTGGTTTCCATAACTTCATTTATTAGCTTTTGACTGGCCTTTTTTTCTTTCTTTCTTTCTCGGTACTAAAAAGTAACAAATTTTGTTTATCCATTCGTTTCTCATTTAAAATCATTTCAAAATGAAGTTTGTTTCGGTTGCCTTTGCATTAACTGCTTTGCACTCTGTTGCAAATGCCTTATACTCAAACTCGTCCTCTGCTATTTCATCGACGGCATCATCATCATCCTCTGATGTTCCTGTGCCAACTGGTAGTGGTTGGTTTGACCGTGGTAGAATTCACTTCAACCTTGAAGTCCCATCTCGTATCCATTTCAACGGTTTTGATATCTTGGGTGACGTTTCTAACACTGGATTCTACGGTTACGCTTATGACCCAAGTTCGAATGAAGGTTTTTTGGCTAACTATGGCGGCGATTCAACTCCATTTAATATTGTTGATGATGGCTCATCTTCCACCGAATTGTCAGTTGAATTCCCAACTGATGGTGAGGGATACGATTACTGTGGTTTCTCATTGGAAGGTCCTATTCGTGCTGACAGGGAAACATACACTGGCTACTTCCTAGTTAACATTGACTTGAAGACTGGCTTGGTCAAGAGAGATACTACTGTCTACACTGTTACTGCATATGCTACTTCTTCCTCTGTTGCTTCTGGAAGTGGATCATCTTCAGCTATCTCTGCTAGTGGATCATCCTCCGTTCCTTCAATTACTGCTTCATCTTCCGCTGCTTCAATTACTGGCTCGTCTTCTGTTGTTTCATCCGGAGGTTCTGAAGGTGGTGTCTCTTCTACTTTAATCACTAAAACTGCTGAATCCACCACACTTGTTACCATTACTTCTTGCTCTGATAACAAGTGTTCGAAGGCCACAGTTGTTACTGGTGTCACCGTCGTGACTGATGTCTCCACAGTTTACACCACATACTGCCCATTGTCTTCTGTTGCTACCTACACTCCAGCTACTACCGTTACTGTTGAAACTATTACTGAATACACCACTTACTGTCCAGAATCTCAATCAACTACCACTGTCACAGTTACTTCATGCTCAGATAACAAATGTTCAGAAGTTGCTGTCGAAACTGGTGTCACCACCGTGACCGACTTGACTACTGTTTACACAACTTACTGCCCACTAACTACAGTCACTGAATTGATCACCTACACCACAACTGTTTCTTGCTCACCTACTGCTGCTTCTGGTGAAGAAGCCACTACAATTGGTGTTACTAAGACTGTCACAGTTACTGGCTCTACTACCACCGTTACAGTTACTGCTTGTAAAGATGGTAAATGTTCTGAAGTTGAATCTGCTACTGCTCCAATCACCACCACTGCTTACGTCACTTCTGTTGTGTACGTTAAAGTCACTAGTACTCCAGCTCAACCTGCAGCAACCACCACTCATGCTGCTGAAAAGACTGCTGTTACCGCTGCTACTGTTGAAACAGAAAAGACAGTTACAACTACTGTCAGTACAGTCGTTGTCACCTATACCAGCTGCTCAGCCGGTGCCTGTAGCACACATGTTACCAGCTCTGAAGTTCAGAAGGAAGTTACTGTTACATCCCTCGTTACCAAGACTGCTACCTCTGGAACTGCAGGTGCAGAAACAAAGGCTCAAACAAAAGCCGCTACCACTCCTGAGGAATCCACTGGTGCTAAGACAGAAGCTCAAACAAAGGCTGCTACCACTCCTAAGGAATCTACTGAAGGTAAGTCTACCCTATCAGCTGTTACTGTTCAGTCGACCTCAACTCACGCCGCAGGTTCTACTGAATCTGTTTCAGTCTTGACTGCTGGCGCCAACTCACTTGTTGCTTCATCCTTGTTCGCAGGTTTTGTTGCTATTATTTCCTTCTTGCTATAAGTTTTATGAGTTTCCACTAAACTATTGCATCACTTTCATTAATTGTTTTTTTTACACATAGACCTGCGTACTCAGTGAACACGACAGGACAATTCCATTCAGCTTTTTCATTTTCATTATCATTCTCCACCATGTACTTTTAAATTCATAGATTTGGATTACCTGATATATTATTGAATATCTGTACTTTGATTTCGAAGTTATAATCATTTTTTTTAATTCTATCTGGCTAGGTATCGGTTCTCAATGCTCTTTTGGCTTTCTGTTTTGTTTTTTGCTTTTTGCTTTTTGCTTTCTTTTTCTGTTTCCAATTGCTTTCGGTTGTTTTTCACATTTATTTGGTATACCCACTTCGTACACCTATTATTTATTTACTTATTTATTTAGTTATCTATCTGTGATTGTTTGTTTTTCAGTTTTGGGTTCAACATTACATCGATTTCCGTGTAATGTTATTTTGCTATTATATTAATAAATCTAACGATTTCCATGTATTTTAGATAATTTAAAAACATAATTGGTAAACTAGATGAATACACCATCCTGTATAGTATGCTTAGAACTCATCTGCCTCATAATCGTACCCTTCGTCTGCACCTTCTTCGCCTTCAGTATCACTTCCGTCTTCAATTCCATCAAAGTTAGAGGAATTCTCGCTGCTGCCTTCGTCATCATCGTTGTCCTCATCTTCATCGTCATCCTCACTGTCATCCTCATTATCCACCTCAATTTCAGACTCATCTTGATCCTGCTCTTCTTCATCGCTGCTAATTTCTTCAACTTTTGCAGTTAGAAGATTTTCGCAGTCTCCGTCGTATACTTTACAAAACTCAATTGGTTCTGCACACCGCAAACATTTCCAATATTTATCATCTTCATCACTGGAATCCAAAAATTTAAACTCTTCCAACTTCGAGACCAAACAGTAATAGCAGTACAAATGTCCACAGCTTGCTTCATATGGATTAGTTATCAAATTATCATCGACAGACACATCAGATGTAGGACCAGCTTGGAGGCTAGCATTTTGGTAACAAATAGCACAGCATCGTTCCGGAAGAAATTTGTATTTGGAATTTTCCTTTTCTGATAGTTCTAGATCCTTCTCACTATCACTCTTGATCAGCCTTACCAATCTTTTTGAAAACTTTGGAATCGAAATGATTGGCATAATAAATACTATGAATTCAGTTAATGTAGCCCACACTAATTGTCGATCTTGAAATTCATAAGAGATAGTTTCAGGGTTCGAGGCAAACGATACTTGTGTCGATGCCAATGCTTTATATCTGATGTGAAGGATCCTAGTCAGTAAATTTGGATAGTTACCCTTCACTAAAAACACCAACAAGTTGCTGAATGACAGTATACTATAAATTTTTTCCAGGCTAGATAAATGCTTTTTCAAGGTTCTAAGCAACGAGTTAACAAGTTTTTTAAGCTTTGTTCTTATCACGGAGGCGTTTTGATCGTACTCAGTATCATGATCCTCTAGATCTTCGTCATCTAAACCATATAAATAGGATTGCAATCTGTTGAATAAATGACCAAGAACCAAGTTCAAAAGTAATAGGATTTTCTTCATTCTTGATAGCTCGTTTTTTGTCTTTTGATTACGATCACCACCGTCAAACATGACCAAATTCTGCAAGATCAAACCATAACTAGAGTTCTTATCCCAAATCGTCAGTTTGAAAATGATTAATTCCAATAGTAGTTTCACTTCCTTGGAAAACGAGGAACTCAATTTTAGTAAACATGGAGGCAACTTTGTGTTATTTAATGATTCAGTGAGGTGCTTTTCCAACATACTGAAGACCTCATTATCTAGCATCTTAGCATCAAGCTGAAGGACCCTGTTTGGAGGGTTGACCAGTGGAAATTTCATGATTGGTGTTCCCTTGATGATTTATCCCTGTTGACTATTATACAAA
Organism: Ogataea paraovalis; assembly: GCA_030565405.1. Lineage (NCBI taxonomy): Eukaryota > Fungi > Ascomycota > Pichiomycetes > Pichiales > Pichiaceae > Ogataea > Ogataea paraovalis. The sequence continues at coordinate 78,496 of JAJMBU010000051.1, read as the reverse complement.
AACTAAAGAATCCGCCGCCAACTTATATGTTTCAGGTGTCTGACACTTTGCTCAACACACAAAGTTACTGGAGCCAGGGAAGTGTTCATAGCACGTTGTGGAGACAGGAGCCGAAGGCTAGTCTTTACTTATTGGGAAGCTCCTCCTCACATCTGATCGCCGCGTCGCTCGGACTCGCACTTTTATGGATGCGTCGGTCAAGCGACTTCTGCACGGGTGATGAATTGGCAGAGACAACTGAGTTATGGGGCCATTTATTTCTTGGGAGATTTATATTGACTAATTGCAACCAAGCTTTCTTTCTACAAAGTTACTTTCAGGAAGTCAAGGAGGATAAAATGAAACATTCAAACAAAGAGATAGTTATTGTTGGTGCCGGTGTCATTGGATTGACTTCTGCCTACCAACTGATCTTGAAGGGCTACACTAATATCACCATCGTTGCAAGCGACTTCCCTTCTACAGGTTTATTTAAGACCGAGTACACTTCTTCTAAAAGTGGAGCTCACTTTAGACCATTTCCATCGAAGAGTAAAGCTGAATTGAGAGATAGTAAATTGGCAAGATCAACTTATAAGGCTTTCAAGAAGTTAGCAAGAGATCATCCTGAAAGCTCCATCAAATGGGTTAAAGGCTTTGATTACTTGGAAAAGAAGGATTTGTTGTATGAGAATTTGATTCCTGGATATACAGAGGAAATTGATGATTTTGAGGTTATTCCATTGGATAGATTACCTCCAAACTGTACCTTTGGAGCTAAATATTCAACATGGTGTATTAATGCTCCCCAGTATTTGACTTTTTTGGAGAATAAGTTGAGAATGAAATACGGTATCGGCTTTGTCCAAAAATCCGTGAAATCATTGAAGCAGATTTCCAAAATGTACCCTAACCATTTAATTATTAATTGTACAGGTATGGGATTAAAGTATAATGGAGGCTGGGATGAAGACTGCTTTCCAATTAGGGGCCAAACTTTATTAGTGAGACCTCCGCTAAATTGTCCTTATGAAAACGAAACTATCACGTATCAGTTAGCTGATGGATCATGGATATTTGTGATCCCAAGACCTTTGGACGGTGGCATAATATTGGGAGGAACAAAGCATGTTGGTAGTACCGATAAACGTCCGAACAAGACTGATACTGATAATATCGTCAGACTAGGTAAAGAGAGATTTCCAAGATTACTGATCAACGGTGAACTGGATATCAAACGTATTAATGTTGGCTTCAGACCTGCCAGAAAGGGCGGTGTCAAGATCGGTAAGCAAGTTGTGGATGGTATTACTATTATCGACTGCTATGGATTTGGAGGTTCGGGCATGGAAATGTCATGGGGTGCAGCGGAATTTGTTGTCAACCTTGTAGAGGATTCAAGATCCAAACTTTAATTAGATTTACGGATATTTATATAGGTATATATTATCGAACTTTTCCCCTTTGAATATATTAATTTGTGATGTTGAGTTACTTGAGTAGGAGTCAGCAATCAGGAGTCAGCACGTCGTGCGTTACAAACCGACGCGTCGCCGAGACGAGCATATATATTAGATGTATATCGATCGAAGTAATCAGTGTGGAGCGGCAGCAGCTGCTCGTGCCGAAAACTACGCTTTAACGAATTTGACAATTTCAAACACCCGGGGAATTGTATCTGATTTCACAACGACGAGCTAATAATCTTTTAATAGAGCTTGAGACTGGATACTTATTGAATTTAGAAGAATAACTCCATTATAGTACACCAAAGAAAATTTCAGGGCCACAGACATAGACGCACTATTGTCAGAACGCAAGAGGGTGTGTAGAATAATATTTAGACAATCAGAGAGAAATAGCATCTAGCGGACATATCCTCATGGACTCAAGGACCCAAACACATAGCTTTTCACTCAAAACTGGACTTCTGGTTACTGATCAGTCGGCCAAGAAGAGAAAATACTCCAAACAAGGATGTGTAGAGTGTAAGAGAAGAAAGATAAAGGTGAGTCATCAAACAAGATTCTAGACGTGAATAAATGTTCTGATAATATAATTACTAACAATTTCAATTTATTTAATCAAGTGTGATGAAGCAAAGCCGATATGCTGGCACTGTAAAAGGCTAGATAAGATATGTGTATATATGCCACCGAAGACTAGAAATAATAAAGATGCTACATATGCCTTAGGGCCACAATTAACAGCCGATCCTCTACAGAAATCAACAGAAATGAAAGGAGAGCAAACTCAATTTTCTGCAACACTTCCTCAGTTTATACAAGGGTTTCAGCATGACCAGCTGCCTCCAATACCATCGGTTTATCCAAACAGGGCACCCAATTATCACCCATTTTCTTCACAGATGGCAGCTTCCCACATGAGATACATGATCCCACAACAACAATACCCTGTGCAACAGCGACCACCTCCGCAATCGGCTATATCAACACCTGGGAGCACGGACTCATCTGGAATGGTAGGAACGCCGATTTATCTACCACCCCCATCACAGGCTACACCATTACCTCCTATCCAAATGCAGCTGCTGGGGGGGAATGGCCAATTTCAAACACAGCAAAGAAGCGAGTTACGCTCCTTATCACTAGGATCTTTATTACCTCCTACTCCATCGGCCCTATCACTGTCATCTCCTGCTCAGACCCCTGGAATATCATCGGTGGCAGCCCCAACGTCGACAGCACAATCTACGGCAACAACATTGTCAGGATCGACTGCCAAAGCCGAAACACCAGAAAATACAATTTCTCTGAATTTATCAGGAATTAAACATGAGATGATTCCACAACAGTCGGAAAGATCTACAAATACAGCAACGGCGAGCTCAGTCAACCATTCGACGTCTTCATTGACGGCACCTCCTTCTGATAGTGCATTGGAGACTCGGCCTTCAGATTCAGGTGAACTCATGAATACACTACCGATGAATGGACTCGGTATCTCAGACATGGATCTGGGATCTACAGTGGACTTGTTAGCTCACAGTTTGAACGATTTATTAGAGAGCAAGATTGACGAGGTGAGGAATAATCTTGATAACGAGCCATTGTCGCCACTGTTCCAGATATTTGAACAAGGTGACTATCACATTAATCAAGACAAATATTTCTCTCAGGAATCCCATAGTGAGAATATCCCCGCTTTTATTACACAACCTTTCCCATTAGACTCATTTCAGTTAAATGACGAGCATAAGCGATACCTAGAGTTTTTTTATTACGATTATGCAAAAGTTATTCTACCTTTTCAACCTTCATTAGAACTAAATCCGGCTCGAGAGATTTTGTTAAGCTATGCTAATGACAACAACTATCTTCTTGTGGCCATCTTAGCCTGTGGTGCATTGCAATCACACAGAAAAAGCGATGACCCTAAAGACGAAACAAATTACTGTTCTTATTTGTCTACTTGTTTACAGTTATTATCAACCATTTTACTGGATAAGAGCAAACTGAAAGAAAATATAGAGCCAATGTTGTTGACAGTACTTTTATTAACCTCTTACACGGCTATTTCATACGTTCAGAAATGGAGACCACATTTAAGAGGCGCTAAAGATTTATTAACAACATACGTACCATTTAACGAAGAATTATCTCTATCAAATCCTAGCTCGTACGCAATTGCATTTTGTAGGGCGTGGTACATGTCTATCGAAAATCTTGCAGGACTATCGGCACCTTTGGGGGGAACGTTACAAAGCGAAGAAGAGATTGAATCAGTGCTGTTCGATCTACCTAAAATGAAGGTATTTTTAGAGAATATGCATATTAGCAGAAAAGATGGATTCAATTTCTTGTATGGGTACACAGATTCGATGGCAATATCTCTACAAAGATTAGTTAAATATATCAGAAGATATAGAAATTATCATAATAAGATGAATTCGAATTCGAATTTGGGAACTAAAAGAGAACCAGATACCTCCATTTTTGCGGTGTATGATTTGATATCTGAGTTTCAAAGGGAAGCTAAATTTGAAATTATCAGCAAGACTGGATGTGTTCCAAAAGATCATTTTTTACATCCCGACAACAATTTTCCTATTCCACCAGACTTTGAATCTCTATGTCCTGAAGCGATCGAAAAGATTGTTTTGTCTGACGGATCTGTGGAGTATATGTCATGGTACGATATTTCTCAGCAGTCGTACGTCCATGCAGCATATTTAATTATAACAGCTATGATTTGCAATTTTCAAAAGAAGCATCCAATGGTCCAAGAACTAGTCACTAAAAATTTGCAATTGATGGTATTTTTGAGATCAGACAGCAAGATTCAAAATTATGGTCCCATGCTACTCCAGTTATCTATGTATTTTACTGGTTTAAATTCTATATACGATGAGGATAGACAGCTGGTTCTGAAATTCTTCAACAATTTGGTGGAACTAGGGGCAGGGTCAGCGGCTCTGACCATACACAAGTTGAAGAAGAAATGGCAGAAGTACGATTCGAAGTTCAGAAAAGAGAGCGCCATGAACATTGAGTTCGACGATTTTGATGAAAGTGAGCTGGATGGTGATATCATCAGCTACTAAAGGAAAAATAAGGACCACACAAAGTGTAATATTGTATATTTACTTGTATACCAACAAACCGACAAACCAATTAATGCTTATCCCCAGTTTTCATCCCTTTCCAACCCAAAATATAACTCTTCTCGGGAGTCACGCCAGAGCGCGTGATGACTCACCGGCCAACAGTGAACTGTATGTGATGATGTCAGCATTATTGTAAAATTGCTAGGAATTGAGAGAAAAAAAATGCTAAGAACAAAAACAAACACCTATTTTGAGGGATATTTCCGATATTTCAGCTTGTTTTATCGCTATTTGCATTAATTTTCTGTTACATATAGATATTTCTCTGTTCTGTTTGTTGAGAATAATTACGGTTGGTTCCGACCATGCTTGAGACCAAAGCTAATACAACGAAAAACAGTCATCGGACCTCTGATGGTGATGATGAAAAACCATCTTTGAAGAGAAGAAACTTCACTAAACCAGATGGGGAAGCTTGCGCTCAGGTATTCTACCCTAGCATGCTTTTAGACTTTCCCTTTGAAGTGTTTGATCTAATAATCGGAAAGGGCAACCTAGCAAGAAAAGACATCATAAATATCTCAACCTTGTCAAGTCAGCATAGATCGAGATTTTATCCATATGTTTATGAACAGGTGAAGTTGACTTGGTCCCAGTTTAAAAGATTTGAAGAAACTTTCAAGCAAAAAGACCAAATAAAAGGTGTGAGCGTCTATAGTGATTTACGAGACCGAAAAGCCACCAACTATGGGGAATGGAACATCTCATTGAAAGGTTTATTAGAGAACTGCCACAATCTATCCGAATTGACCATTGAAATGTTATCCTCGTCAAGATGTATGAAATATCAAGGAGATTTTGATGTTGATTTATCAGATAAAATTTCGAATTTGAAGTTGATAAGTCATTGCGAAGAGGCTAATGATGAATCTCTGTTTGAACTAACACAATTGCAAAAGTTTCACAACGTGAAGAAGTTAACGTTGAATGGTTTTTTCCTCTCCAAAGATCAATTTTTTTACCCTAAGTATAACCCAGATTTGTCGGATTTCAAGATTAGATCAAAAGATGGGAAATTATTATACCTAGATGATTTGAAATTAATCAATTGTAAGTGGGAACATCCATTCAATTTAAGTGATATTTTTTCTCCAACATACCCATCACCGAATGCAATAATCAATTTTAACAACCAGGAAGAGGAGTTTACTTCGCCATCCTCACTATCATTGATGTACAGCAAAGAATCTTCTTCCTTTGTTGTCAGTGAAAGATTTAAACTATTTATAAATAACGATAATGATGAACATTTTCTTTTCCAGATTCGTTTTTACTCCAACTTGAAAAACTTATCCATTGTTGTTTTATCACACAATTATGAGGAAAACAAATTTAGTTATTATTACCCTTGGTTGAACTGGTTGAGTCTCAAAAGAAAGTTCCACATCCAATCTCGAGAGACCAATGATATTGAAACCAGATCGATCTTGACTAATTTGGAGACTCTAACTCTAGTTGGGTGGAGGTTGACAAACGTTAATGAGTTGGATAAGGTATTCCAAGTCGATAAAGGAATGACGTACCATCTGTCCCACCTGCAGTTGTATATTATGAGATCAGGTAATTATTCTCCTGAGATTACCGCTAAAGATTTAAAGGAGTTGGATAAGGTTAAAGAAAGATTGAATTCCATATTCAATGCTAAAGGTAGGAATGCCAATTACTGCCGTATTAAAGTTGGATACGTTGAAGAGTTAATAGAATCCGGAACCTTCAATGGAGATTATTCAAAAACAACGCCTCTATTCTCAACCACCGCCTAATGCCCTACATCTCTTTTTATGACCTTGAATTTTGTTTCTTTTAATGTGTGTTTTTTTGTCCCTTGTAATTTGGTTTAAGCTATGTTGATGCCCTTTATGTTTTTGTTCTTTTTCACTTTCTGGTTTTTATGGCTGTCCTGCATTTAGCATTGCCCTTTTTTTTTCACAACTCATCTACTAAAAAACTCTGATTTGACACTCTTTTAATAAATTTTGTTTTGATTTAGTTACACTCATCATCGTCAGATCTTTTTTAAAATAAAATATTTTCGTTTTTAAATCTTATAAGAAATATGTAACGCTGAAATAGGTAGAAGATACATATATATATATTTACAGGGTATCCTTCTTCATTATTCTTCAGCAGTCGAGTCTTGCAATAATAGCTTTGGAATTCTTTCTGTTCCCGTGAATGGGAATCCCAATCCACTCAACAACACTCTAGCTTCGGCATCAACTTGGGCACTGGTGTGTAAGGTAACATCCATACCAAAAGTGGTTGGCCACGAATCCTGATTCTGTTCTATCTCAGGGAAGAAAATTATATGCTCTGGTTTCAAACCAAAAGCAATGTTACCGTATCTATCACCGGCTCTGTTTGAAATACCTGTGAAATCTCTAATTCTAGGTAAAACGATCTCCGTTAGAGTCGATAAAAACTGGTGTGCATCGGCACCATGCAACGTGACTTTAGCACCCATCTTCATACCTGGTCTGATCTTCCACTTTGGGATGTTTGTCTTGACGTAGATTGAAGTTGGCTTACAACCAGTAATTTGTTGAATCTGTAGTGCTGCTGCCGTTGCCAAAGCTGGGTTCAATTTTGCTTCTTTGACCCAGCAGTTCAACGTGATCGATTCAAAACGAGGAACATTCTTCCAATCCCTAGCATGAATCGTTGGTGTAGGAACAACTTGACCTCTTGGTTTTCTCAAAGGTCTATTTATATGGTAGGGTGAGGTCATATCCCATTCTCTTCTTTTATTTCCGTATATGTCTTGTTGATCGTGTGAATAATTGATGAGAAGTAAATCTGATGATAAGGTGTTATAGTAATGCTCTTTGACTCTATCTTGATGTGTTAAATATGGTCTATATCTAGGGGATCTGATGTTGTGTGGTTGTAACTTTAATTCAGGAAATCTTGGTGAGAGCAGTTTCTTTATAATCTTCACTTTATGGTGAACCGGCTTCACCATTGCACACCCAACTTTTTGGGCGGCTGCCGTTGTGGAAAACAAACGAATCGATTGTATGAAAGACATGCCTGAGTGATTTAATTATCCCAGTTGATCTTGGAGTCGGTTTGTACGGTATACGCTGGGCCTGATTTGTTGACTTCCATCGATTGTTCACCCAATTTGAAGACCGTCTCTGAAGAATTTTTCAATGATTTCAAGAAAGTGCAATTGGTAATGAGTGAGGTAAGCAGCATGAAAAAAGTTACCCTGCACTTCAACAAGTTGCAATATGTCTCTTATCTAAGTGATTATATAATCAAAATAAAGATATGCTTGCTATATAGCCTACAGCTGATCAGAACCAATCTTGTATCCGAACCTCGACAATAATAACAGAAGACCTCTGTGGAGCTAAAATTACTTTTTTTTTCTTATTATGTCAACGTAAAAGAGACACATGGGATATCATGAGGTCTGACAGTTTTCAAAAAAAGGCAGTACTACACGATTAGTTTCCATTAGGCTTTAAAAATATCCTTCATTGAGTGGCGCCATACTACGAACGTGACCAAAAACCATGCCAATCGCAAAATTCTTTCAACAGCCCGGGATCCCTTTCGGGAGTGGATAGAAATAGGCGTGAATCTGAAAATGAAAAAGTTCACAAAATGTGAAAAAAAAGACAGAAAGGCAGAATAATATTCAAACCCGTGTATCCATTTCCCTACTCCGAACCCGAAAACAAAATGTGGAGTAAGGGGTGTAACTTGATGCTACCCTGTGTTCCATGCTTTCCGGACATCTCTCCTTATTCCATCACGAATTTCGTGGGAGGACATCCAAGACAAGCCTCAAACGCACCCCATACTACCAAGGGCCACCCTCAAAGTCCGACAAAGTGAGGGGTAAGCACTAGTGGCTGGGATCGGAAAAAAAAGGGTGAAGGGAGAGAGGTTGCAAAATAGAGTGACTCTTCATGAGAGAGGGAAGATACGTTAAACAACTTGTATAATAAACGCGGGAACTAACACATATCTAGCCATATATGATATCGATAAATTTAAGTGAAGAAATATGTTTCTTAATGTATATATATATATAGAGCTATCGAACGTATATGATTGACCGGATGCTTTTTGCTTAACGTTAAGTATTAACCTGCGACTTCTAGTTGAAGTTCAGCCGTTAGCTTTAAAAGATGCAGAGTTGCGTAGCAGCGGTGCCGGCCGTGAACCAGGTTTGGGAATCCGACTCTTGGAAAGATATATCAATTCTTTTTAGCTGAGTAAATATGCGTTCAAATTCAAATTTTTGAACCGGGGAACAATAATGAATAATAATAATAAGTTACAGACTTCTCGGAATGATTCGGGGAGGGACCGAGTCCTTCAATAAGATGGCAGTGTGAACTCAATAAGTCTTTCATTTTTATATATATATATATAGTTAATTTAATTTTATCCGAACATCGTTGAAAACAAAAAACACACACTTGCAAAGAAGGTCCATGATCTATTCAACCTTGTTTGTAGTCTTTTGCAGTATAATTCATCAGTGCATTTCAAATTGTGAATTCACTTGTTGAGCTAAATACTCGTGTCTTTCCATCATAAGTAAATGTGATGGGAAATTGTCACATCACACAAGTTTTATTTGGAAGGACTGTTTCTCTTGAAATACCAAAACGTCTATTAGCTCTAAGACCTTTGGCTCGATTTAAACCAAACTATACTCTCTTGCATCAAACGCGCTGATGGCCTGTACATCTAATTCGGGTGGTTATCAATTAAGCGTATAATAGGCCCATAGACGGAACCGGATACTTTTCTTTTTCAGGAGGCTTCCAAATGAGTGATCCTTTGATATGTCGAAAGCTATACATGCATCTATCTATATATCTCGATGTCGATAGAAACCAAGGCAGAGAAATGACACCCCACGTTAGCATCGCCGCCGAAAGTGGGGTCACGTCGCTCGTGCGGGGCGGTCCCTCTCCCCTCGAGGGGTGCAGCACCACGTCCCCGTCTGCGTCCGGGTGCCCTAATCGCCTCCGTTTTTGGCAAAGCAGCGCCTCTCATTGGCCAGCGAGCACACCGTGTGGCCCATACCAGAGATTCGAGAAATCGATGACTTTCTTCGGAAGGTCGGTCGGGGAGACGGTGGGAACCCCTATACGTACCACCCAATAAAGAAAGCATGGCTCACGAGCTAGCATCTGATATCGGTATAACCACACATGCAACGTTTCCAGCAGAGACAGGTCAATCCGGTCTCCATCTGAAGCCCAGGTAGAAACAGCGCAGTGCTCTTTGTTCTATCGGAGCAAGGATTTCCTATCCAGATCTATATATATATAGAATTACTTATATATTCTGAAGCGTGAATTATGCCGTAGTAAGCGAAATCTCCTCCGTTTGTTTACCTAAGCACCCAGATCTCCACCCAATATTATTCTGGGGGGAAAATTGTTGGCCGATTCGCTGGGCTCATTGAAGTTTTCCTCCGCGGATGAGTGCGCGGCCTGCGACTTGAGCGTTCGCGCTCGCGCACGGAGGCGCGGGCCTGTCTGTAGGGAGGTGCCAAGGTTGCGGGCTGGCGAACTAAGTATCCGGCCGGGCGTGCAAGGTGGCCGGGAAACACAGCACAATCGACAGACGCAACGGTTTTGAAAATGTCCTATTTATCTTTGAATCCGGTCCTTGTCAAATGGTTCGTATTTCAGAAACTCAAATATATATAGGAACCGATTTTTCACCTTGAGCCTTTCCTCTTGCAGAGAAAACCACCACAGTATATCTCTGTCTTTTGTGATTTGTGTTTTTTTACTCCTTTCAATTCTTTTCTTCATTCAATTGTTGTGAGCTATAGAATATTGAATCTTATATATACGCTACAATGTCTTCTATCTTAAAACAAAGAGTTAGATACGCTCCATACTTAAAAAAACTTAGAACACCAGAAGAGTGTATCCCACTTTTCAAGCATGGCCAATATTTAGGTTGGTCTGGTTTCACTGGCGTTGGTGCCCCAAAGGTTGTTCCTCAAGCTTTAGTTGATCACGTCACCAAGAACAATTTACAAGGTGAGCTTGCCTTCAACTTGTTTGTTGGTGCTTCAGCTGGTCCTGAAGAATCCGAATGGGCTGCCAATGACATGATCTTGAGAAGAGCTCCTCATCAAGTTGGTAAGCCAATTGCTAAGGCTATCAATGAAAACAGAACACAATTCTTTGATAAGCACCTATCTATGTTCCCACAAGATTTGACCTACGGTTACTACACCAAGGATAAAGTTGGATCTCCATACTTAGACTACACCATCATTGAAGCCACCGCTATTACTGAAGATGGTTCCATCGTTCCAGGTCCTGCCGTTGGTGCTTCTCCAGAAATGATCTCATACTCCGACAATATCATTATTGAGGTTAACACTGCCACCCCATCTTTTGAAGGTTTGCACGATATTGACATGCCTGTCAACCCACCATTCAGACAACCATACCCATACACCACAGTTGATCAAAAGAATGGTCTGACCGCTATTCCAGTTGATCCATCTAAGGTCATTGCTGTTGTTGAATCGACTCACCCAGACAGAGTCCCAGATCCAACTCCATCTGATGAAATGTCGAGAAAGATTGCTGGTCACTTGATTGAATTCTTTGAACAGGAAGTCAAGGCCGGTAGAATGCCAGAAAACTTACATCCATTGCAGTCCGGTATCGGTAATGTTGCTAACGCTATTATTGAAGGTTTAGCTGATTCTTCATTCAAAAACTTGACCGTCTGGACCGAAGTGTTACAAGATTCATTCTTACCATTCTTTGAATCTGGTGCCATGGACTATGCTACTGCCACTTCCATCAGACTTTCTGAAGATGGTTTCAAGAAATTCTTTGACAACTGGGACTTGTTCTCACAAAAATTGTGCTTGAGATCACAAGTTGTTTCCAACTCTCCAGAAATCATCAGAAGATTGGGTGTTATCGCCATGAACACCCCTGTTGAAGTTGATATTTACGCCCATGCAAACTCCACAAACGTTAACGGTTCTAGAATGTTGAATGGTTTAGGTGGCTCTGCTGATTTCTTGAGAAATGCCAAATTGTCCATTATGCACACTCCTGCTGCTAGACCTTCAAAGACCGACAAGACAGGTATTTCATGTATCGTTCCATTTGCTTCACACGTTGACCAAACCGAACACGACTTGGATATCATTGTTACCGATTTCGGTTTAGCTGATCTAAGAGGCTGTTCACCAAAGGAGAGAGTCAAGTCTCTAATTCACAACTGTGCCCATCCTGATTACAGAGATCAATTACAAGACTACTACGACAGAGCTGTCTTTTACTGTGAAAAGAAGAAGACTTTGCACGAACCACACATTTTAGCCGATGCCTTCAAGATGCACGTCAACCTTGAAAGAAATGGAACCATGAAGTTGGATTCTTGGGATGTTAAGTTTTAAATGATGGAAAATAGAGATAAATGTAGATATCATCTAGCTTCTTGATGGTGCCTGTTGTCATTCTATTGTTTTAAAATTAATTTTTCCCTCTTTCCATTATCATATTACGACAAAGTTGCAATTATATTAGGGGAACAGAATCAATCAAGCAGGGGGAAAAACAAAGAAGGAAACTGGGGAAATTGCTTACTAGTCGAGTGTTTTCCCATCACTTTACTGAAAGGTAAATATATATATGTTGTTTTACTGCCTATTGATTCTTATTAGCTTTGGTGTCTGCGGTTTATATTATATATTGTTTTGTTTTATTTTTGCTGTTTTATTTTTTTCTGGAACGTTGTATATATAGCACACCTATTTTATTCCACACCATCTATAAATACAAATTCACTTAGATTGAATGGATTGTAGTGAAAGAAGAGAACCACATGCAAATAGTTATTAAATGGAAGAAGGATCGAAGCATTTGCAAAACCCCCCTAAATGTTTACCAAAGACGATAATGTAGACCACTCTGTGTTTACTGTTTACTCTTGTCGACATGCATGTGAAACGTTTAGGAAACAGCCCAGAACGCAGAATCCACCCCCACAACTTCCCGCTGTCAGATTTCGAGCTCCCGGAGGGGCAGCGGTAGTGGGGCACTGGAGGGGGGGATCCCAGCAGCTAGCTAAGGGGGGCCAACCGAGTCAGCTCTGACAGTCTGACTCCTCTCTCCCGGTGAAGCCGATCGACGTAATGATGGGTGAAAACTGAAATCGACCCAAACATAAGCGCACCACCAAAAATAATTGGAATAAGCGGACAAAAAAACACGTACCGCGCGCGCTGCCGTCGCGGCCGTCGCCGCCGCCGCCCAAGCGAGATTCGTCCAGCGGCCCAACATGCCCGGCTCGCTGGGCAGAAGGAAGCGTCGTGGTAACTGCGGAGGAGTGAAAAATTGGGGGGAACTCAATGTTGATGGAGGAGAGTGGGTGAGTGGGTGGAGACGGTTTTGACTGGATGGAAGCTGCGTACGTTCTCTTCTCCATCTTTTTCCTTTTGCACTTTCTCTTCTTGCTTATCATTTTTGTATAGTTAAACTAGATTTCTGGTAGTTTGTGAAAGAAAATCTTTTTCAATTGACGTGTTCAAATCACTAATATTCAGCCACTACAATGTCTGTCGATGAACTTAAACAACTAGTTGAAAAACTTGAAGGCAGAATCAAGGAGCTTGAACAAAAGGCTGGTATCTTACCAAAGCCACTACCACCTGCTTTAAGAATGGTCTTAATTGGTCCTCCAGGTGCCGGTAAAGGTACCCAAGCTCCAAACTTGAAGGACAAATTCTGTGTTTGTCATTTAGCTACCGGTGACATGTTGAGATCCCAAGTTGCCCAAAAGACTGCTCTTGGTATCGAAGCCAAGAAGATCATGGATCAAGGTGGATTGGTCTCTGATGAGATTATGGTCAACATGATCAAACATGAATTGTCTAACAACTCTGAATGTAAAAACGGTTTCATTTTGGATGGTTTCCCAAGAACTATTCCACAAGCCGAAAAATTGGATCAAATGTTGGACTCTAACAAGACCCCACTTCAAAAAGCTGTCGAATTGAAGATCGATGATGAATTATTGGTTGCCAGAATTACCGGTAGATTGGTTCATCCAGCTTCAGGTAGATCATACCACAAGCTTTTCAACCCTCCAAAGGAAGAAATGAAGGATGATATTACCGGAGAACCATTGATTCAAAGATCCGATGATAACGTCGATGCATTGAAGAAGAGATTGGTCACTTACCACCAACAAACTGAACCTATCGTTGAATACTACAGAAAATCAGGTATCTGGTCTAGTGTCGATGCTTCCCAGTCTCCAAAGACTGTCTGGGGCGACATTCTGAAATGTTTGGGTCAAAAATGATTCTTTGAAGTGCTCAATACACACACACATTTATATAGATATAGTTATGTGTAATTGAAATATTTAGTTTCTTGCTTATGAACAAGAAGCTACAATTTTGTGCTATCAATAAATGTCAATTGCTACTTTTTTCATACTTGTAAGGGCTTTCATACTCTTTCTTCTTTTACTTTTTTTTTTCTTTTATTCCTTACTACTTTACACCTTTCTTACCTGTATATGAAATACTACTCTCGGTATATACTCTTATATTTATTCCTTCTTACGAAATGGTTAATTGTTTGTGCGCATAAAATTGTATCTCGATCCCCACGGCAGCTTACCCGAATTTTCGACAATTATCGGCCCAGCTCTGACCACCTCGACCACTCGCGTTGCCTGCATTATATTAGCCCACCCCACGCATCCAGCCAACCGGCCACCCGCCGCGCCAGACTGCCCTCATTCGCCTGGCTGGAATGTCTGGATTCTCTTTGGATGTCTGCAAACCGCTTCGATCGACCTCGGTAGAATTTGTCACGTCGATAGACGCGTCTCTAGTTTTTCTAAACTTCTGAATCCTGATTCTAAATTGCCACACACAGAATTGGCAGACGGTTGTTACCGCTTTTGCAAGAGATAGGTGTGTGAGCAGGGGACGTCGTTGTACTTACCCAACTTCATATCGAGTTGCCAGCTGCAAATCACAACGAGCGTTTAAGAAGAAAACAGGTTAAGAACTTGGCTGGAATTTCTTTGAGTCATAGTCACTGACCAAACGCTACCGCATAAAGAAGAAGAACCAAACTACAATTGTGTACATACCATTAAATCTCACAATTTATAATGTCATTTATGTTTAAATCTCCATTGGATATTGAGTTAAGATTAGATGGGGAAGATAATAGGGAATCGGTCGAAGTGAAAAGTAGCAAAGGCCGCAGTGAAAAGTTACCACTATACAAGGATGGTGAAACTGTGAAAGGCCAAGTGACGATTCGTACAAGGGATAACAAGAAAGTGGAGCATCTTGGTATTAGAATACAGTTACTCGGGACAATAGAGACCAACAATGATGGTGTGCAAGCACAAGATTTCTTATCGTTAGCTCATGAATTGGCGTCTCCTGGTGAATTGAAACATCCTGAGTCCTTTCAATTCGAATTCAGAAACGTGGAGAAACAATACGAGAGTTATAGAGGTACAAATGTCCGTTTAAGATATTACTTAAAAGTCACCGTGAGCAGGAAGTCTGCTGATGTTATTAGAGAAAAAGAGATATGGGTTTATCAATATCAAGGTGAACTGCAAGCCGGTGCCGAATCTCGACCAGGAATGGTTGCCAACTCGAAAGATTCTACAGCTGCATTGCCAACTACAACAGTTAAGATGGACGTGGGTATTGAAGATTGTCTACATATTGAATTCGAGTACTCTAAGAATAAGTATTCTTTAAAAGATGTTATCGTCGGTAGAATTTACTTTTTACTTGTTAGATTGAAAATTAAACATATGGAGTTATCGTTAATTAGAAGGGAAACGTGTGGTGCACCTCCTCACCAGATGAGCAACAGCGAAACCCTAGCTAGGTTCGAAATCATGGATGGGGCACCTGTGAGAGGAGAGACCATTCCAATTAGGTTGTTTCTGGGTGGATTTGATTTGACTCCAACGTATAAGGATGTCAATAAGAAGTTTTCAACTAGAACGTTCTTGAGCTTGGTTTTAATTGATGAGGATGCCAGAAGATACTTTAAACAAAGTGAAATTATTTTGTATAGAGACGAATGAAGAGAAAAAAAAAAGTTGGGTCTTTCATCTTGTTGATGATGCCCTGTTCTATTAGTTCTTTTGTATTATTATCTAAGCTTATTAATTTGTAAATTGAAAAAAAAAATAGGGCCCAAACAGGTAGCTGCGAATCGAAAAAGGGGAACAAAGGAACTAGATGTTTTTTCACTTCGGACAATTCCAACCTTTAAGGCTCGTGAATTTAGTAACAATTGAACGCAACATGAGGTTTCATAAATGGGAATCTCAATATGACTTTATTAAGGAGGGACACTCCATTAAAAAATTTGAAATCTCCGTACAAAACGAAGAAAAACTGAAGCTAGAGAAGCCAACAGCTTTATTCTTAGCAGCTGCTATAAAGTCCCAGACTCATACGTCTTTGAACGAAAAAAAACCAGACAAAGCCAATCCAGTCCCTTTCTTTCATTCCTACTACTGGAGGGAGTTTGTATTCCCATCAGATCCACCATGCCTCCACGAGGGGAAAAGGGGGATCGGAGACTATTCCAAACTGTTTCCAGGACATAACTGGCCAGTGCACAACATAGATCACAAGACTCAAATTGAAGCTCTTGAACAATCAATGCTAAAAGAGGTAATAAAGTTGAGTTCATCAACAAATGACTTTTTCACATCAGCATTAAAGCAAAAGTTAGTAACATCACCTCCTCCAATTTTTCTGAAACAGTTCAAACAAAAACCGGTAGGAGAAACAATCTTTCAAGTAAACTTTGATTTCATACAAGAATATTCGACAAGGCAAACCGAATGCCAGTTTAAGCTAGATAATATGCATACTTGGGATCACAAAGAGTTTCAAATCGAAAACCTATTCGATAACGACTCCAATCTTGGATGGGAGACACCGTTGTGCCCTTTTTTTGGAGAGCGGCTCCAGCTGAAAGTGATATCCAAAGGAGATATTTTCTTCAACTTCAAAGTTGAACCTCCACTGATGGCGTCAAAGCCCGGATTTGGATTTTATAAGAACAAAACTTTATTTAAAGAATGGCATCCCTGGGGAAATAAAGCTCCTACAAATGTTAAGGTTCCAATGGTAGCACAAGAATCACTGCTAGATGAGCCATTAAACGACCTAGAAATCAAATTCAAAGTCTGCGCCCCATATATCCCAACCTGCAACACTTTCTTAAATTTGAAGACTTACATGACGATAGTATACACAAAAACAAATGAATTGAAGAAATGGAATATTTCTAAATTGAAAATGGCAAGGCTGTCATGGGTGCCGTTCTCAAAAATATCAAAACAAAAACTGTTGCAAGAGCAGTTGAGTGACAATATGGAACAAAATAAGTTCTTCAAGTTTCTTTCTTTTCACAGATTAGGTACAAGACTAAACTACATGAAATTGGAAGATTTTGAGTCTATAATTTCGAAAATTGCGACTGAAACCCCAATTGGTGTCAATTTGAGGAATAAATTAGAGGTGGATGATGAAGGGACATCCGAAGATACATCGGAGTTCAAACTAGAAGTCACACACCATAGCATCTCAAATATTGAAGAAGAAAAGGATTTACATGAGGTGGTACAGCCAATAAGCTTATTAGTTGAACTAGCAACCTCAATTCATCACCCCGACTTATCAGGATTGGGTATCAGCTCCCTAACAAACACAGAAATGTGCAGTAATTCATTAGCTGCCCACATCAACTCCAATGGTTATATTTTACAAGAATCGCAGCACGACTTAATGAAATCAAACGCACATTTGGCTTCTCTGTTGAAGGAACATTCGGCAAATTCGATTTTCGAGAAAACTTCAAAAAGCAGAAACAATTTAGGTGAATCAAATATGGAAAGCCAAAATACAATAAAAGCAACACTAACAGAGTCATCCACAAAATCACCTACACAGAAACATTGTAATCCTCAAAAGCGGAATTTTAATGAGTTGGATAGTCTCATTATTGCCAAAAAAAGAAAGAATAACAAGCCAAAACTCGATGCTGTAGGTATACGTACCTTTCCAATCTTAGATGCTTTAAACTATTCAACACAAATCACATCAATTGAGGAAACAAATTCGGAATCAAATTTGAAAAGGCTACAACATAATTCACTAATGGTGGACGATATAATGCAAAAAAAGGAAACTTGTGATAACTTCCTAAACACAAGTGTTCTAGATTGCAAACCAAACCTAAATGACATAACCAAACATCTTGCCCTCAGTGATCAACGACTATTTCGAAGACTAGCCATGAATACAAAAATCTCAGATAAGTACCCTTCTTTATACTTTGAATTGGAAAACATTTCAGATTTATATGACGGCCAATTTTACCTACACGAATTTTCGATGGATTCTGAACAACCATTAGAGTTCGACTTCTTCATCAGTGAAACATGTGGAATGGTTATTTTAAAGCCTATCCAAATATATCAAGTTGATATTAAATCGAAACAAAGACTATTTTTCAAGCATCTATCTCAAATTGTTTATCATGTTCAAAGTCTAATTGTGATTCTGCTATCAGATAGTACTTTAGATGACCAAAAAGCTGAATCGTTTCTAGGAGATTGTGATAGATACGGAGTCAAAGTTTATAAGGTTCAGGATAATATTGTAACTATTTGCAGTTCCTTAGTCGACATCTTAGTCAATTACGGAACTTTGATAGAAAAATCAAGTTCCCATAATACAGACCTCATCTACGAGGACGAACATCAGTTCCTGTTCAGCTGTGGAATGATCAATCCATTGTTGGTTAAATATCTGTTGCAGAATGTCACGCTAATTGATTTCATGAACATGACTCATCAAAAACGGTTAGCATCTTTTTCAGATCTGATCTCCGTCGAGCTGCTAGAAGAGTTGGATAAGAACTTTCAAATAGCAATGAACCAAACGTGCTAGAATGCGTCAACGTAACAAGCTGGCTTATATTGCCGAAATCAGGGCTGTGCACAGAAAGATATTCCTCCAGTCGGCTATCTCAGATGGCAAATTACTTTAAGATTCTTATTTTGCTTTGCTTCCTTTTCTTGTTGCCACTATTGTGAAGACAGAACTAATTAATATCAAACTATGACACAGGATATAATAATAAATGATGTATTGGAATATAATGAGGTCTCTACAAAGGAGATGAAGATACCGTATTATTCGGATCGATCAATTTTGCCCCAATCAATATTAGAATCATTGGTTAATCAACAAAAGATATCATCACTGGAAAATTTACCACACCCTTTAATATTTAAGTTGACAAATATAAGTGATGGTAGCTTTTGCTTTGCTGGTGTGAAAGAATTCAGCTCCAATCAAGGAACTATTGAACTCCCTGGACTTTTAGTCGACAAGCTTCACCTTGGCGGTTCATCATCAATCAAGATCGAACTTGTCCAAAACATCCCCAAAGGAACCGATCTCTTATTGAAACCTCTTGAGATTTATGATGAAGTGCAAGATTGGAAATGGTTTTTGGAAGCTAAATTGAACCATTTTTATACCACGTTGACTAACGGAGACATTCTATATTTCAAGGATGATCAAAGACTCGATAAGATCTATAAATTACAAATATGTAATACGTTACCGACCGATACTATTTGTGTCATAGATACAGACATTAACTTGGATATTGTCCCATTAGATCAGAATATGGCTAAAGCATTGCTGGAAAAGAGAAATAAAACGGACGACGTGATTGAAGTTGGTATTGGAAATGCTATCAGTGCTGTTAGTAATCAAAAGCTGAGTGTGAATTTGAAAGATTTTTTGACATCAACTGATGACTCTGAAATAGTCATTGAGTGTACCTCTGACGTAGTTGTATCCAACAACCAATTCTTCAGCGAACAATCATTCATATGGAATACATTTAATTCAGGCGTCAAGGAAATCAAAATTGCTAAGACAAATCAATTTTTAAAAGATAAGCTATATATTATGCCAATAGATGAACCACAAAAGTTGTGCGATTTGAAAATTGACATTGTAAAGTCATCTTTGACAGAGGACCCAATGCATTTAGACGAAGAGATAGGTCCAGATTCCGTTTTGTGCTCCAACTGTAATAATATAATTCTAAAGCAGTCACAGTTTATGCACGAAAACTTTTGTCGAAGAAATAACATTAAATGTCTCAAAGGGTGTGACAGAGTGTTCCTCAGGTCAAACATAAACAATCATTGGCATTGCTGTGATGCATATGGAGACAACCCTCAGTCGTTAAGCATTCATAATCATTACATGCATAATGATGCTACAAAAGAAACTGCTACGGAGTCAACGATCAACTGTCCATTATGCCAAGATGGGATGTCAAAGAATCTTGTAGAATTAGCGTTTCATAAGGCTACAACTTGCCCATCATTGCCTCATGAATGTCGGTTCTGCCACTTGATTCAACAACAGGGGGCCGCTACGACAGAATCTACATTAGCTGGAATGACTCAGCACGAGTATGAATGTGGTTCTAAGACCAGCGAATGTTCCAAATGTGGAAGAATAGTCAGATTGAGAGATTTTGAGACTCATTTCAAATTGCATGAGTGGAATCGTATTGGACAAATGAAGCCAACGAAATGCTCGAACGTTAATTGTATTAGGATCGTTGACCCAAGCAAGGATCTGAACCCAATAGGCTTGTGCGATTTCTGTTATGGACCTCTATATTCAAACGTGAATGATCCAACGTACATAAAGTTAAAGTCCAGAGTTGAGAGAAAGTACATATTACAGTTGAACGTTGGTTGTGGGAATACGTGGTGCAAGAATCAGGAGTGCAAATCGAGTGGTTTAAGCGTGGAGAGAAATATGATGGATATCATTCAACATGTGAGAAATGATTTGGTTCCACTTGTTGCCAGATTGCCCTCAAGCAGAGTAGCTGACAGCGCTCCCGGTAAGTGTTGGTTCTGCGTTGATATTGGAGTCATGAAATCAAAGTTGATTGTAGACTTTATTGCTGATAATGAACCTGACTATGATTTAGAGTGGATTTGTAAAGCCGTGAGTGAAGTCAAGCTTTCGAATAATGGTGATATGAATGACTTGGCTAAGGTCAGCGAATGGCTATCTGAGCATGGTGTGAAAAGGCATGAATAGCTTATAATTTATTAAATTTATTAAATTTATTAATATTTTCTATTTTTTTCTTCTTTTGTATACATATATATAGATATATTTGTTATTCCTTTGATTTTAAAGAAAACATACTAGGGTTATATTAGATATGGATACAAACTAAAACCAAACAAAAATAACAACAGGTGACGACAGGAGAAAAACAAGTGAGCTTATTTGAACAATTTAGCAATCGAAACGGCTCCTTCGTCGTTCTTGTTCATAACCTTGGCAACCGCCAATTGGAAATCTTCTTGAGTGACGTGAATTCTTCTTTCTCTGAGGGCGTACATACCGGCTTCAGTGCAGACACCTTTAATTTCAGCCCCTGAGCAACCATTCATCTTTTCGGCAATCTTCATCAAGTCGATTCCTCTAGTTAGATTCATGGATCTTGAATGAATCTTCAAAATGTCTGTTCTGGCATCCAACGTTGGTGGTGGGAACTCGATCTTTCTATCTATTCTACCAGGTCTCAATAAAGCCGGGTCTAAAATGTCCAATCTATTGGTAGCCATGATTATCTTAATATCCTTGGAAGATTCAAAACCATCCAACTGATTCAATAGTTCCAACATTGTTCTTTGAACTTCCGAATCGCCACCTCCAGAGGAACTCTCCACTCTTGAAGACCCAATGGAATCAATTTCATCCATAAATATGATAGATGGTGCATGCTCTCTAGCCATCACGAACAACTCTCTCACCATTCTGGAACCTTCACCAATGTACTTTTGCACCAATTCAGAACCAGACACCCTGATAAACTTACAATCGGTATGATGTGCCACAGCTCTAGCCAACAACGTCTTACCAGTACCTGGGGGACCATATAATATAACACCTTTTGGTTGAGCAATACCCAACGATTCAAACAACTCTGGATGTTTCACAGGTAACTCGATCACTTCTTTGATTTCTTTGATTTGCTTATCCAAACCACCAACCATATCGTAAGTAGAATCTGGAACTTTTTCAACCATCATCAAGGAGACTAATGGATCCACTTTATTTGGCAAAATTTGATGGAGTTCATAGTTATCACTTCTCAAACAGACTCTTAAACTTGAAGTGATTTTCTTTATATCTATATCCTCACTAACATTAACCACGTATTTGCCTTCTGGATGAACTTTGACTAAAACTTTTTTCTTTCCCATCACTTTGACCACCTCACCAACATAGGATCCAGGTTCCTGTAGTAGTTTCAATTCATCTTTCAATGATCTGACTCTAGAGTTCAATGCATTTCTCTGGGCTTCAAGTCTTCTTAAATTCTGTGTTTTCGCAGCAACTTCGATCTCGTAGTCTTGTATCTTCTGTTTGAAAAATGGCTTGATACCACTCTCATGAGCCAATGTAGTTGTAGCCATTGCTTGTGTCGGATTCAATTGCGTGAATTAGAAGGTAAAATAAAGTAAATGGAACGACGATGATTTTTCTGTCTTGTCTTGTGTATCCTCCGTGGCTTGACATTGATCGATCTCCAGTGGCAAAACAGATATCGAATTCGTTGCTGGCGGCGCTTTTCATTCTGGTGCACAGGTGGTATTACGTTAAACATTATATAATATATAATATATTAATCATGATTAAATATCAATTTAAGAGCTCTTATAAATTTGATTTGTTCGGCTACACGATAGTGTGTTTGTTTGTGGTCGGTTCTTCTGACCTCCAGTTGCTTGCTCTTTTCTCGGTCCAATTTTTGCGTCTTGATAGTTACTGGCTCACTAGTCTACAACTCGACACTGCTATCATGAAGAGGAATTTGGCAGCCGCTGTGCTGTGCCTGATTGCGCTGGCGACGCTCTCGGCGGCCTTCACGACGTACTGCAAGTGTGACTGTGAGATCGACTACCAGATCTTCGACCTCAATGCAGAGTCACAGAAGGAAGGCAGTGTACTCAACAGTTGCAAGAGCTGCACGCTAGAGTTTTGCCAGTCACAGAGCATCGACCTTTGCAAAGATTTGGATCAAAACCAGGAGCAAATGACAGCCGTGTGTTTCCGTAAGTATGATAATACCTGCCCACTTTCCGCACAGTTTGCAATCTTAAGAACAAGCTAATTAACTAACACCACCCGATTACTACTATAGAGAGGGAATCCTACAAAGACTTCATCATCATATACGGGTTCATCACTCTCATACTAGGTCTACTTATGTACACGGTGCTGAAAAGATATCTATAGTAACAGTCATGCCCACGTTTCTCTATATAAATCCAATAAACGAATAAACCGAATTAAGTACAACAAAACGTATTCAGTGATCAGTGCACAAAATGTAAATGTAAATGTATATAAATGTATATACGTATACATTAATGGCTAGTAAATATAGCACAGATCGAGGAAAACGCCAGCTGATGGCCTCAAGATGACATAATCTATAATCACATATACTGTTTTTTTTTTTTTTTTTTTTTTTTCTTTCGTTGACTTGACTGAAGCCTCAAAGTAACGAACGGTGCCTCCTGAGAGAGCATCTTTTTTCACACAAGCTTCCTTTTGTACTCCTCTTCTCCCCTGGCATCTCTGTATATCTCACGTATATAAGGGATAATAACAACATTTTATTATACTTCCCACTGATATCTTAAGACTTTCACATCTCTTTTGATTCAGTAAAGAAGTACCAACCACTCGGTCACTATATTAATAGACACATCGAGTCTTTGTTTCGAACTTTCAAGTTCCTTACTACAAACCATCTCCACCGGATCCATCACTTTTTGTTTCATTTTAGAAAAACTTCAAGTTTGTTTTACACCGGTAATCTATAACTGCTAGTAATTTTTCTATTGTTCAAATATATTAGTCGTTGATCCCATTAACCTAATACCGAAAAATTAGAGTTACAGAATTGTTTTTCCGTTTTTTTTCATTTCATTTTTACCCGTTGCATCTTGTTTTGCTGGATTCACTTTTAGCAAATTTTGAAAGATATAATCAACCAGATCAAGCGTTAATTTGCTCAATCTAGTTACTGCAGGGTTTTTGGATTTCTACCAGATCATACTGAAAAATTTTGAAGAGAAAAATAATAAATCAAAAAGGACACCAGATTTGAATTAATTTTATATTGCATCATGTCCAACAACAATATAAACCCTTCAAATGGGACCCCCCAGCATCACCATTATAACAATAATCAGAGTTATCACAAAAATAATCGTAGGTCGAATAATCCAAATGGGTACAATAATTTCAATCCACAGCAGCAACTGCAACAACCTCAATTCTACCCTAATTGGCAAGGTGGATTCATACCTCAGAATTATGCTCCTGGTTATGCTTACAATTACTACCCCCAGCCTCAAGCTTATTTCCCTAATCCAATGCAGGTGTCTCCAACTTTACAACAGGCTCAACCTCAGTTACAACAGCCTATCCATCCTAGTTTAACGATCAAGAAGAAGACAGGTGAAGCTGTTACCTTTGCAAAGGGTCACAGTAAGGCTCCTTCAGTTTCGTCAGTCAAGACATCAGCCTCATCTACTCCTGTTTTACCAAAGGCTACAATAACCACTCCTACTCCAAAACCTGCCCCAACAACTGCCCCAGCTTCCACTGCCACCTCTGTTACAGAGAATAAGTCAACTTCAGCAACCCCAGCAAGTCCAAAGCCTTCTTCAAATGAGGCACAGGCTGCTTTCAGAGCTGCAATTTTGGCTTCTGTGCAGAAAAAGAAGGAAGCTGCTGCTGCCGCTACTGGAACTAAAGCTACACCTGCTGTTGCTCAACAGGCTGTTACCAGTGGTGTCGCACCTGAATCCAAGGAAGCACCAAAGGAAGAACCTAAGGAAGAATCTAAGGAAGAGCCTAAAGAAGAGCCTAAAGAAGAATCTAAAGAAGAACCTAAGGAACAACCTAAGGAACAACCTGTGGAAATAAAACAGGAGCCAAACCAAGAAGCTAAGGAAGAGCCTGTGGAAATAAAACAGGAGCCAAAGGAAGAGCTTAAGGAAGAATCAAAGGAGGAACCAAAAGAGGAACTAAAGGAGGAACCAAAGGAAGAGATAAAAGAAGAGCCAAAGGAAGAATCAAATGAGGAACCAAATGAGGAACCAAATAAGGACTCTGAGCTTGAACCAGCATCCACTGAAAAAGCAACTGTTAAACAATCAACAGATGCTGAAGGAACGGTTTCAGAAGAAACAAAGGATGAACCATCGGAGATTCCTGAAGCCGAATCAAAACCTGAAGATGAAGGTGCCAGTATGACTTTGTTGTTACAAAAACTTTCCGACGCTAAACCAATTTCTAATATCTATACTTTCCAGTACAGGGAAGCGGACGTTCATCCAGACCAAAGCCTAGCTAGATACAAAAAGAAGAAGTATGATCCAAGATTCTTGCTACAGTTCCAAGGTGCTTGTCAGTTCACGATCGACCCTAAGTGGAGAGAGGATGTCTCCTCTAAAATCATTCTCAACGTTAGAAAAGATACCAACAAAGATCGTGTCGGATTTAATAGACAGAACACGGGATTCAACAAGGGTGGTCCAAACGGTCCAGGCGGTCAAATGTCTAGAAATTCCACTTTGAGAGATTTCAACGGTTCAAGAAATGGTTCAAGAGGTGGTTCTAGAAAGAAGATGGGTGATCCACGTGGTGATCCACGTTCTGGCCCAGGTCTTGGAAACTCCCGTGAAAAATCACAAAGACACGGCTCTAAGAGACCAAGAGGTGACAGAAGAGATAGACAAGAGGATGGTGACTTTAAGAGGGATGAAGAAACGTCTTCTGCTCCTCCACCACCACCTGTTGAAGTCAAACCACTTGAAAGAACGGCCACTAGATGGGTTCCAAAATCTCAAAGAAAGAGAGAAAAAGAAGTCAAATATGCTCCTGATGGTATCACCGTTTTACTTGATGAAGAAGATGTGGAGGCTAAGGTTAAATCCTTGTTGAATAAGATGACATTAGAAAACTTCAGCGATATTGCTAACGACATTATACAGATTGCCAACCAGTCACAATGGGAAGAAGATTATAGAGCAGTGAACCAAGTCATTGAACTAACGTTTGCTAAAGCTTGTGATGAACCACATTGGTCTTCAATGTATGCCAGATTCTGTACCGAGTTGGTTCGTAATATTGATCCTAAGATTTTGAATGAAGAAAAAGCGGATGAAAAGCCAACATTTGCTGATATGGCATCCAAGGATGCCACACCTCCAAACAAGACTCAACAGGTCGCAAGATTTGTCCGTGGATTGCTATTATCAAGATGTCAACATAACTACCAAAAGGGTTGGGCAGATGCTTTACCTACTAATGAAGATGGTACTCCTTACGAACCAGAAATGTTATCTGATGAATACTACAAGATTGCTGCTGCTAAGAGAAGAGGTTTGGGTTTGGTTAAATTTATTGGTGAACTATATGCATTGCATCTACTAAGTCAGAATATTATTTTGTATTGTGTATCTGATCAGATGAAGAACACTACGAATCCATCAGAAGATACTTTGGAGACGTTGGAGCAATTACTGCTGACAACCGGTCCAACGTTGGATCTTTCTGCTCCTGCTTTCTTGGATGATAAGTTTAAGACAATCGAGACTATGGTTTCAGAGTGTCCAATGTCTTCAAGAATGAAGTTTAAGTTGATGGACTTGATTGATTTAAGAAAGCACAACTGGAAGGATGCAAAGAGGGATAGTGGTCCAAAGACAATTACCGAGATCCATCAAGAAGCTGAGAAGAAAAGACTACAAGAAGAACAAAAGAGACGTAAGGGTGAATCAAGATCAAACTCCACTAGATCTAACTCTAGATGGGGTAACAACGAGAAGATTTCATCGAACGAAATCTCCAAAGTTGGTCAAATGAGAAATCCTTCCGATAGATTGGGACCATACGCTTCCAAGAAGTCGAAGACTCTATCGTCATCTACAAACTTGAGGAATGCTGGTGGAAATGAAAGCTCAAACGGCAGAGACTTTACTCCTGTGTCTAATAGCAACTCTTCCAGCTACTTGTCTAAATTAGGTTCTGCTAGCAATGGTGCCAGCTCAAACGTGGAAAAGGAGGAACCAAGATCTCAGTCTAATAGATTTGCCGCCTTGTTACATGATGACGATGAGGATAGCGACGAAGAAGGTCACGCCGAGAGTACTAAGGCAGAACAAGTTGAACACGACCCGGAAGAAGTGCAAGACGAAGACGAAGAAGAAGGCCAAGGTCAAGCTGCTGAAGAAGTTGGTAAATCCGTTGAAGAATCTGTTCCTGAGGTTTCCCCTGAGGAGTCAGCTTAGTTAAACTTCTTGAACTTCACATAAGATATGTTGTTTCAAATTATTTAAAATTCAATGATCTTTTTATCTTTTTTTGTGAGTCATTTCAAGAGAAGGCAAAAAAAAATAATTAAATAGAAATAAAAAATTAATTCATTTCTTTGTTCATTCGATCGACAAGTCACTTCTTCATCATTTTGCATTCTTATTATAGAAAAAAAGCACACATCCGTTGTATTGATTTATTCGGTAGTTATAAGTGAAAGGGGATTGATGTTCAATCAAGACAGCCAAAAGAAAAAACAAAAACAGAATTCCTTTTCCGTTTTACATGTTTCATTTTTTCCTCTATTCTCCAATATTTTCCCGCATATGTATATAATAATTTGGGTCGTTTGCGTTTCTTCTACTGTTTTTGTTTATTTACCATGTCGTTGAATCTGGTTGGATGCCGGTTTTTCATTCTATCTTTCCAGGTTTTGTTTCACCATTTTCTCTCTAATGTATCCTCTTTATATTTAAATAGTTTATGCTGTCTTTTTTAGTGTTTCATTTGTGTGTTTTTTGTCTTGTTTTTCTTTTCGTATTTAAAAGGAAGTTCTAGCTAATGATAGTCTACATTTCTTTTTGCCTTACCTTTTTCATGCTTCTTCTTTGTTTTTTTCTTACCTTCTTATTGTTGCTGGTTCTCCGAAAAAAAAAATCCTATACCGTTATTTTTTGTTTGTTAATGTCTGATAAATCTATCGTCTTTCTATTTTTTGTGTCATTAAGTTTTTTACTTTATTTTTATGGTTTCTCATTATATATGCCCTCTCTACAATATAATATATACCATTTGTTTTTTGGCTAATTGTTCGGAAAGAAATAGTAAAACTAATTTTATAATTATTACTTTTTAAAACACAAAAACACATTATACTATATTTATTCTATCTTCTATGGCAGATTACTTTCGACCATCAACTGGATCAACTCGTCAGCAGGATCAAGGCCGAACTTAGCCGTATCGATATTGAACAACACTTTCTTGATCGGGATGTTGATACGGTTCGAGCCAAACACTTCGGCAAGTTTCTCGACGATCATCTTTCTTTCTGCAGTAGTTTCACCAAACTTGGAGAGTTCCATAACTGAAAAGAGCTCGGTCAAGCTAGTCAAATTGTTGATTGGGATCTCATCGTTGAAACAGTTCAACATGTCCAAGCTCTTCAGCAACTCGTAGTTCGAAGAGGTCGCGAGCACGATCAATCTGTGGTTTTCAGGTGGTGACTTCTTGATTCTTGACATCAAGGCTCTTAAAATAACCGGAGAAAAACGAGGACCAATTGGAACGAAATCGATCAAGGCTTCGATATCATCCACGATAAGAACGTTCAATGGAGACTTGTATGCATCTCTAAACGTATTATCGATGAATTGAACCTTTGCTGATTCCGACATACCAATCATCTCGTCTGCAGACACCAATCTGATAAATGGAAATTTGGAGTTTAGACCAAGGTATGCGGCCAATGCCGTCTTACCGGATCCTGGGGGGCCATATAACAGTAGAGATGAGAAGTTGAAGCTTTCAGAGTTCTGCGTTTGAACAAGCGCTCTCTCAACTCTTTTTATAATATTATCTATCTTTGGAGAATATTTTAGTATACCTCCCTTGATACAGTCATGCAAATCCTCTTCATGGACACCAAATGCAGGTTTAACTTCGTCTAGTGCGTCCAAGAAGCATTGCATGGATATAACTGTGTTTTCCAAATCACCCGTAATTTCTCCAACGGTACCAACTTTAATGTGTTGATTCAATGCAAAAGACGAGGCAGAATTGATTAGACCTTCCAACTCAGCACCTGAATAGTTCTTCGTCAACTGGGCTAACTTCCTTATATCGACATCTTTACCTAGAGAACCATTGCTCTTCATTTTCTTTGTCTTGATCTCCAATATCTGTTTTCTACCTTCCTCATCGGGTAAGTGGATCTCAACTTGGACCTCAAATCTACCGGGTCTCAACAAGGCAGAATCAATCAAATCTCTTCTGTTGGTCATACCAATAACCAAGATATTGTTTAATTGATCAACACCATCCATCTTGGCTAACAATTGATTGACAACATTATCTGCAACACCAGTACCATCACCTCTTGAACCTCTCTGTTTAAAGACAGAGTCCAATTCATCGAATATAATGATGTGTAACGACGAAGCATCACCTTTAGCCTTATATTCCGCTTCAGCATCTTTAAACAAATTACGGATATTCTCCTCGGATGAACCGACATATTTAGACAAGATTTCAGGACCATTCACAATCTTAGGTTCTCTTGCATTCAACATCTTACCGATCTGTCTTGCAATCAAGGTCTTACCGGTACCTGGGGGACCGTACAATAGCATACCTTTAACGTGTTGGATACCCAATTTTTCAATCAAACCAGGTGGGAAAATTCTGGAGGCAAATGCTCTTCTGAAAATGGACGTGAATTCTAAATCTAACCCACCAATGCCCATGTCTTCAAACTTAAAATCTGGTCTAATGATAGCGTCCGCATTTGGTCTAGTACTGGATGCCTTCAGATTAACCAATCCGTCAGAACCTTTAAAAAAGTTAACTTTGGTCTGTTTCACCACAATACCTTTATTCATGATATCTGAACTGCTCATCACATCCGACAGCATGACCTGCCCCAAATCAACAACTTGAGTGGATGAAATCAAAATTTCAAAATAATTGCCCTTAAATTCAAACAAAATAATCTGAGTTGGCTGCAACACTTGATTTTCAAACTTGGCAACAAAGACTTCCATCATTTCATCGGGATCGTACTGAAGGTTGTTTGCTCTGTTTTTGTTCCAGAAATTGATTTCCACATTTAGTGTTCCGAGGTATGCACCTTTCTTACCGTTGAAGGCAAACTGGTCGTAAGAAGACACAGAGATCGTATCGTCGATGGACCACTTACCCCAGAATCTTTGGTTACCACTGAGACCAATAGATCCTGGAAGCATCTTGGTGGTTGTCTTGCAAGTGAAAACATACTTTCCGTTACATACAATGTAGGTGTTATCTTCGAAATCTTGAGGGTTCACTGCAACACAGTTAGATTTTGCAATTTCGTTGTCTGGTGAATTTTTGACAACAAGCGTCTTCTGAGCTGGCTTTGATCTTCTGAACGGTAACTTCTCCATTGGTCTATTTCTGTTTTCCTAGATGGCGTTCAGAACAATTAGATTTCTGTGAGTCTGGAAGAACTGTACGTTAGATCCAGAACTATCAAGAACAAGTAGTCAGGGAAAGGACGGTTGTCCTTTCTCATGCATTCTGTCTATATAAATTTGTATGCTCAACTACGGTGTAGGGGTGCGCTTGACAATTTGATCGATCGATCGCACTCATAATAATAATTGTTCTTCCAGCCTCGAGGAAAATCAGTGGTACAATACGTCATTATTGTGGAGTACTATCAAGTGAATATTCGAATTTGACTTTGGAATCTATCTTTCACTCAAGATTTGCCTAGTGCTACAAAAAAAATATCAAAAACAAGGAGCTGATTAACAAAGATGCAAGTAACTTTATGATATCAAGCATTTCTAAAATATGAAAAGTAAACGACAGAAAAATGGAAAATGACAGGAAAACAAAAGGTAAAGCATGGAATGAAGAAAAAAATAAATAATGAGCAAGAGACAGGGGACTAGAACAACATAATTTACTGAAAAACAAAAAAAATGAAAAATTAAAGACAATTAAGCAACAACAACTTCAATCCTATTATTTGTATTAAATCATCGATATTTATTGTTGACCACCAAAGACCTTACCAAATTGTGAGGCCGATCCGTTATTTTGTTGCCATTCTGTCATGATTGTTTCCAAACAAGTCAAAGTGCTGATAAGACCAATTATACAACCAACACCAACACCTTTACAAAGACCGAACGCTTCAGCTGCAACGGCAATGGCGGCGACCAATAGTGAACCAGTGACCGAAGCGACTGGAATGATTTTGTTTAATTCTTTAGCAACACCAGTATCTCTGTGACCGACCAAAGCGATTTCCTGTTCTTTAAATTGCTTAGCTAGATCTTTACCAGCAGAACCAGAAACGTTGGCCCAGTTCTTAGCAAACAAGTAGGAAACCAAGATGATGAAGATTGAGAAAGTAAAAGGTCTAATCAAGGAGTAAACAATGTTTGAAGACTTGTTTGAAACTGAAATGAAGTACAACAAACCAGACGTCAAGTCGTAAGATTTCAAAGAAAATTCGTCCAATTGCCAGTTACCTAACAAGGAAACGTAAGGCGAGCTCTTGAAAATTTGAGTGAAACAGAAACCAAATAGGTTCAAATTGTATAAAACAGCATAAGTGAACAATAATGGTAGGGCACCACAATATAGTAATTTGACTGGATAGACAGAAGTCATTGCTCTAACCTTAGCAGACTTGATTGGCAATTCGACTCTCATGTTTCCCAAATAGATGGAAGCACCCAAGGCAGCCAAAACGATATAAACTTGAGTTAAGTTACCAAGGTTTTCTCTAGTGAATGCTTCGTAAATGGCAGTACCAAAAGGTTTATTTCTCAAGTTTGATATCAACTGAATCACAGCACCGCTGAATTCAGAACCTCTGGAGGTCTTGACGGTCGTGAACCCAATGATCGAAGTAGACAACTGAGTGGCGGCAGATGTACCAATCAAAACCAAAGAACCAGGGCCAAATCCATAATTCTTATCTAAAAGTTCAACGAACAAAGAAGTTATCAAAGTCATACCAGTTAATTGCCCAATGACCGTCAACTTTGACCAAGGAGAAGGAGTCACTTCAGAGGTGAAACCATCAATTGGGTCAAAGTAGCCAGCAAAGCACAAAAGAACAGAATAGACCAAAGCTAGCACAACGGCAGTAATTTTTTGTAGAGACTGGAACAACTCTCTGTCGGATCTGGATTCAAAGTTAACTTTGATGACTCTGAAACCAGCCAAGATTTGCCATAGAAAACCAGCAGTGACAACAGGCAAGACACCGAACTCTAGCAAGCTTCCGGATTGGGATGCTAACGGCAAACGTAACCAAGTGAATGGATCGGCAATCTTTTCTGTGTTGACATTGTTTAATGGAAGACCACATAAAGAGTACAAAGCAGCTGCCGCAATGGTGTAGACAACTTTTTCATCGAAATCAGTAGCTTGGTATGGGAGTTCGATCTCTGGTAAAAGAGAGACGAAAGGCTTCGCTAGGTCAAGTAAACGGACTAGATTAAGGTATTGAAAAAAAGATGTTAGAATATATACTTTTTTCATTTTCCCAACGGCCAAAAAACAGAGATAATCAACGAAGTTGAAAAACATCGATTGCCAGACATGGAAAAATTGGCATTCTCAGATGTGATTCAAGATCCAGTGAATTCTAGCAAACAGATGCAATACATACTACCAGTCATGATTATAGTTGGTGCGAATAGCGGATAGCAAATAGTAGATGAAGTCGAAAGGATATAGGGCAAGAACTGAAGACGGCATGTGTATATCACACACCACCGAGGGTGTACATATATGTCGATCGATCGAAGCTACAGGATTCACCACCGAGCGTCAACCAACCAACCGCTGGCGTCGCCGCTTCAACCAGCCATCGAGTCGCCCGACGCCCACCAAATTTCCAATCGATCCTGCGGGTGCGCCACAGCCACAGGCGGCTATCTTATCGTTGCGTCGATCGACGTTTTTTTTGCTGTAGCTATTAGGTACTTAGTACTAGTAGCTGTCACTTTCGCCGTCGCCTGTGGCTGAGATGATTGTTGATATGGAATCGTTTGGTGCTTTTTGTCACTCGTTTTGGTTGTTGATCGGTTTGCTTCTCTTCTCTCTCTCTCCTCTCAATATGGTGAGGATTGGACATATACAGCGCGAAGAATGGGTACCAAAAAGCAAGAGGAAGTTAGCGATGTCGTTGAAGAGCCAGAAGTTGTGGAGGATATCGACGCACAGATCAATTACGATGCTGCTATAGAGTATTGGAACTCTGTCGAACCGTCTGTGGATGGGGTTCTTGGAGGGTTTGGTGAGTCTACAAGTGTTCCTAAAGCTGACGTCATTGGATCGACCACTTTCATAAGGAAGTTGAAAAACAGGTTTTCTACAGAGAAAGGTAAAGAGAAGGTGGGTTTAGATTTTGGTGCTGGAATTGGGAGGGTGACCCGTGATTTCTTACACAAGGTTTGCGATAAAGTTGACTTGCTCGAGCCTGTTGTTCCATTTGTAGAACAGATGAAGATTGAATTGATACCATTGATGGAGAAGGGAAAGATAGGTGACATCTACGAGATTCCAATGCAGGATTGGACTCCCTCAGAACCAGGAAAATATTATCTAATTTGGTGTCAGTGGTGTTGTGGTCACTTACCAGACGACGCTTTTTTGAAATGGTTAGATCAATGCAAGATTGGATTACAAGAGGATGGATTATTAGTTGTGAAGGAGAATAATACCAACAGTGATGAAGATGTTTTCGATCCAGAAGACTCGAGCAAGACTAGATCAGATGCCAACTTTAGAAAGTTGTTCTTACAAGCCGGTTGGAAATTGATAGCCACCGATCTCCAGAAGGGGGTTCCTAGGGAATTATATCCAATTCGGATGTATGCATTGAAGCCAATTAAGAATTAAATACAGAATGAAAAGAATTACATAGTTTAGGTTATTGATTGTTGAATGATAGAGTTTATTGTACTATAAACATCTAATATATAAAAATACAAAATTTGAAAAACAGCTATTCAGTTATCTAAAGTTAGTATTAATTAATTCTTCAATAATGTATCAAGCATATTGCTGCATTGAAAAGTGGGATCAACATTAATTTTAATTCAGATAGGGGTGAAAGACTATATATTTAAGTTCTTTTCTTCAATCAATAAGTCAGCTGAACTATGCATTTTACTTAAATCATCATCTTAAAATTGGTTGATCCCTTTTGTAGTAGCTCTTGAGCATAAAACATTGGAAAAACTTACCGTTTGATACATCGTGGTTGAACGTATCAACTGCCTAACTATGTAACCTATTTAACGGAAAACAAACCAGAGAAGAAATGGTCCACTTACTCTCTCAAATATATGCTTCCCAAACGGTTCGAGTGAAGGGAAAAATTTTCGAAAGGTCGTGTGTGAACGCGTACTCAGGGTTTCTCGATGCATTCGAAATTGGTGTTACGGGATCTGGGCTACTTTCAATCTCATACACGTACACTTTCTTAAACAAGGCGTTACACCAGAAAAAATTGATAATAAATAAATAAAAAATAGCGCCTTAAAGGACTCTAGAGACCATAATTTGGTTAATACCAGTAAAAACCGAAAACTTGATGTAAATAAAAGTCATAAATAGATGTGTATAACGAAAAGATACACGAAGTGTCGATAACCGCAATAACAACAAAAAAGGGAAGTCCAAATTGCTCCCCCAAAGTAAAAAGAACATAGATGCTCAAAATATCGACAATCAATTGCTCGAAATTAAGCTTGGTTCACCAAGGCGTCATGTCTTAGAACAGTCTCTTTTAATTCAAAGAGCTCTTCCTGAGTCTTTCTCATACCATGGTGTGGGTGGTTTTCCATGAACTCGGCCTTTTCATCCTCAGTCATTCTCATACCATGGTGTGCGTGGTTCTTCATGAACTCGGCCTTTTCTTCCTCAGTCATTCTCATACCGTGGTGTGGGTGGTTCTTCATGAACTCGGCGCTTTCTTCCTCAGTCATTCTCATACCGTGGTGTGGGTGGTTCTTCATGAACTCGGCGCTTTCTTCCTCAGTCATTCTCATACCGTGGTGTGGGTGGTTCTTCATGAACTCGGCCTTTTCTTCCTCAGTCATGCTCATACCATGGTGTGGATGGTTTTTGTATCTCCAGTGGTTTAAAGTCGAATCGTCAGATTCAACGTATTCGAAGTTTCCAAATCTTAAAACTTCTTCTTCTTCTTCTTCTTCACCGTCACTACCGGTGAAGTGCTTTAGAACACCAGAAACAACGGATCCAAACCAAGATTTCTTCTCTTCACAACCACTCTCAAAAGGTTCAGCATCTAAATAAGTTTCAACTGGAATAGAACCGATGTAAGCTCTATCACCAAATCCACCAACAAAGTAGATTTCATCGATCTTGAACTTGGCCCAGTGAGATGAGTGGATTGGGGAACCCGGGTACCAAGCTGGAGATTCTGGGTGTCTCTTTGCAAAGCACTTAGCAACGCTGAATGAACCGTTGACTGGAACAAACGAACCAGTTAGACTGACTCTTGGAGAACCGGCAACAGAAGCTGGTCTTCCTCCGATATAGTAAGGACTGACATGATCCTTCAATTGATGGTCCCCGACTCTGATCGATAATGATGTCTTGGAACCAGCTTCCAGGTTTCTGTTAGTGGAAGACATGTCAACCATCAGTAAAATAGGTTCACCATCGTCTTCGCAGTCGGCATAGTATTCGACAAAAGAGACCGGGATGTCTGAACCGTCTTGTTTGACGGTAGCAACGTTAGCTAGGGACTCTCTATTAACCAAAGTTCTAGCGACTCTAGCAGCAGTCTCAGCATCGTGGTATCCCAGGCCTTGGTGGGTAACTGGGAAAGCGATTGAAGCACCTAATGTAAGTAGGATTGAGGTTAGCACGGATAATTTCATTGTTATTATTTGTTGAAGAACAATAAGCGTCTATCAAAGCGTGTCTACAAGCAACTATTCATCTACGGATAACCGTGTCTTTTTATGTCTTTCCATGCCAATACGAAGCCAAAAAATGGAGTGATTTGCAAGCTGCCCAGCTGCTGCCCCAAGTTGGCAGGCAGATGAGACGGATGCCCTACAAAAATCTGCATGGAGTTATGTCTGCGTCTGTACAAGAAATTTTACCCGCAGCGAACCCGCGGGTGGTATTGGCTGCCTTCTGTATCCAACGGTGGCATATATCGGGCGATGCCTTCACCCCCTCCGAAGAGGTTATAAATGTGATGGCTCGACTTTAATAGTCGGTACGACGTGCAATCTCGTCTGAAAACAGGAATCGACATTTCAGGGAACCAGCAAAACGCATGCTGCCCTCAATGCCAGCAGACAGAGAGCACTTGACACAGAACCGCCGCTTGCTCTAAGCGTCTTTCTTGAGGATTTCCTCTCACTTGAATTTCCGTACGTTAAAATGTATTATGTAAGGCCTTACGTGATGGGAAGTCCGGTGAGCTTTGCATCAGATGCCATCATATGTATATCATGTATATAATAATGCATGTGTATTTGATCTGTGAACGCATGCATATATCTACGTAGTTGTATACTTCCATTGATTGTTTGTTTTCTTCGGATTAAATTCAATTGACGGCATCATGTCTAATGTATCCCCACTATGTGCTGACAACGTCAATCCACAGTTGAACTCGCATTTGAACGCAATTAAGTACGACTTAACCACGATTTACTTCTATAAATTTGACCAAACTTTGTTTAAGACGCCGATTCCAAATGGTTCCATATATAATAACACATCCATGAACATACTTACCGAACATCAAAGTACCGAATCTACACTTGACTGGCTCGCTAACCCTGATGTGATACGAATGATGGACAACCCAGATCCCGATTCTTTATACGAAGAGTACTGGAACGATACCTTAGTGCAGTTAGTCCATCTCTCTCAAAACAGACCAGATGTTGTTTCTGTATTGGTAGCTGTGCGGATCCCTGAGTTGTTTTCAGAACTCATTTCGCAACTTGTTGAGTTGAAGCAACTACCATTTGATGCCATTCTCGTGACCGACAAGCAGCGAATTGTTGATGATCTGATAGAGTCCTGTTACTTGTACTATCCTAATCTATCGGAGATCACCTACTATTCAAATAACATAGAATCTGAGATTACAGTGGATTCGCTCATCCCTACAGTTGATTTTTTCAAGATCCAAGTTCCAACTCAGACTTCGTATCTGATGCCTGCAGTTGAGATCGGTATAGTTCAATCGATGCTGGACAGGTTTGCAATAGCAGAAAAGAAGCCGCCTTCGTTGGTACATTTGAGAAAATCAATTTACATGACAGAATATACTTTAACGCTTGATTCACGCAGAATGCTCTTAGAACAATTCGTGACACCAGAATTCATTCCTGAATCGGAACGATTAGATTTGAAATTTGAAGCAGAGTCCGTTGTCATTTCTAAGAATCAAATATCTGCTTCTAGAATCGCCGAAGTTGGTGGTCTAGGAAGAAGAGTCAAATTTGGAACGATATCACAAGGTAAGATCCCAGGCAAACTATACGCCATCAAGTTACTCTGCAACGACGAAAATGCTCAAACTTTGATACCCAACACTCCCTTTATCGTATTAGCTAAGACCTCTGATGTTTTGATACAGGAAGTTGAGAATATAGCCGATTGGGAAACCACGAAAGAATTGGTACATTTGGATGCATTTGTCAACTTCAACGAACGGTTGAAGATTGTAGGAGTGATAGATGTAAAATAGATGCTCGACGCGTCGGTGTTACTCGACTCGCGTCAATCTGTGTTTTGAATCTAGCTAGCTGTAACTGTACGTGTTTGGCCCCGGGTATTATCAAGATTGTATAAAAACTTTTAATTAGATATATATATATATATAAAAATAATATAAATACTTCATTGACTAACTAACAATGCAATCCTCAGAAGAGATACTAAATCGAGCCTGGATGACGATATCTTCTTCGGGTGTGATATCCATCACCGATGTACCGAACTTGATAGAGAGAATCGAATCCATCACCAAACAGCAAATTTTATCGAATGAATACAAAGAGTTCTTAGTTGATTTCATGTTAGAGTACCCAGAGCTTAAATTAGACAAGTTACAATTTCGTGCTTTGTTCTACAAGTTGTTTGAATTGAATTTCGATACAGTAATATCCAATCAAAGTTACAACGGTACGGATTTGCCCAAGAACCTCACAGAAACGATTCAATCCGAAATGACTTCAATCACTCAAGATAACAACAGACTATCGAAAGCTGAATTGAAAAACAAGTTGATGAATCAGCAGATGATTCTTGAATCTCAATTAAAGAAACCACAAAATTTAAGGAACGAATTACTCCTTCAGCGCAAGTTGATCAAACTATACCAATCGTTACAACATACGACGATCTCCGATCCTACAACGGTTACTAAACTTCAGCAACTAGTACAACAGCAGGAACACTTACTTGATAAGCTTTCCAAAAATATTCCTGCAAAACAGTCGAAATTCAAAAGATTCATAAAATACGGGGTATCGTTGCTGATACTTTTAGCCATCGTTTCGTACGTCTGCTCCGTATTGTCTGAGTTACCGGTGCCCGAAGAGTTTGATCATTTGAGACCAAATGGCTATAGTGCCATCCCATTTAGCTATTACGATCGTTCGGAT
Source organism: Ogataea paraovalis (assembly GCA_030565405.1). Taxonomy (NCBI): domain Eukaryota; kingdom Fungi; phylum Ascomycota; class Pichiomycetes; order Pichiales; family Pichiaceae; genus Ogataea; species Ogataea paraovalis. Next base: position 40,005 of record JAJMBU010000051.1, on the reverse strand, counting down.
GTTGGCATCGTTGACAAGTGGGTATATTGGGTTGTGGAGTTAGTTTCCTAAAAACGCTATATATATATATATTAGTGTTGTACATGATGATGTTTTTATACTCATTACTAACGAATATGATTATAATGAGGCAATCTCTCAAAAGTATGCATGTAACTTCTGGTTCTCATAAAATTGTCTAAAATCTACATTCACTTCTATAAAGAAAAAAGAAAAAAAAAGCACAAGCTAACCTTCCCACGTCTTACATTCCAAACATTGTTCAGCAAGACTCTTTCTTCTTTCTGCAGGACGTTTTATATCTTGCGAGTCAACGGTGGTGGATCTCTGTCCAAACAACAACCCATGATTCTTGTTTTCTTTATCCAAGTGGCTCATGCTTAGTCCCGGAAGCAAAACGTTTCTCACCTTCTGTTTCAAGATCTTCGAATCTGGGAAGCCACCATCAACGGTACGATCCCATATAACTATTGGATTAGATGTTGACGTTGCTTGTAGAACGATCTTGAAAGTACCGGCAATCAAAGATGGATGTAGGACGATCGAATTGATAAGCAACGTTTCATCTTCGTCTGCTTCAGATGGTTCCATAATTGCAGACTCATCGATGTCAACAGTTGCATCGGATGCGGATCTTTTGGTGGGTGATTCTAGACGGACAGGTTTGGATGAGAAAGTCTGTAGTAGTTCCTGTTGGTACCAGTTTGCTCTTAGCATCCACTTGCACTTGACACAGTAGGAGATGGAAATCAGCGGGTACGATATTAGCGTTTCCTGTTCAGTGGCTGACATTATGAGATATGGATACACTTTAAGATGGATAAATAAAGAAAGTGAGATATGGATGGCGTCAAGAAAATACAAAATACAAGCTAGTATATATATATACAAGTGTTATCCGGCTGCATGGTCAAATCACTCACAAGATAGAGAGAGAGAGGTCACACCGCCCCGGAGAAAAGAAAATTCGTACAGACTCAGATGACATAATATATGATGCAATCCATAAAATAGAAAAAAAATTGATTGTATAATGGATGACATAACCATATATATATATATATGATATTTGCACATGCATGCAACACCGACTAATCGTTGCACATGCGAATTATTGGCTACCCTCCCAGAATCGACGCGACGAGACGCGACGCGACGCCCCCGCAGCCGCCTCAAAACAGGCAATCTGATAGCCTACCGCCACCGCTCCGCTGCCCCCCAAAAGAGTGAAAAACTCCGCACCTGTAGACTATTTAAGAAGCAAACTCTCTCCAGCCAGAATCCACTTTTGCTCTCCAGTCTTGCTGGGTGGGTGGATATATTTGGTGTTTGTTTTCCTTTGTTTCGTGTTGTTGTCTTCTTCTCTTCCTTCTTTTCATCTTGTATCCTTCTTGTCAAGTGCTGCTGCTGCTACTACTGATCGATCGATCAATCCAATCCAATCCAATCCAATCCAATCCCTTGCTTGCCTCTTTTGGTGACCCTCTTTTCTCTTGAAATCGCTCGATAATTTCCCTCTTCTGTTTTTACAAAGTCGGAAGCCATAAGGATTAATTAATTAACTAACTAACTAATCAATTAATTAATTAAACTTTCATACAAATAACGAAAAAAAGAAAGAAAAAAAAACTAATACGATGGTTTACGATTCAATCTCTCAACACCCAACTTTAACAAAGTTGATTAAATTCCTAGACACAAATAATGGTCGTGAAAAGCTATTGAGAACCCTACAATACTTAACAAGATTGCTCAGTTACTATTTCTTGCGCTCTGGTTATAACATCACCACTTATCAATTATCAAAAAGAGTTCAGGCTTTGCTGACCTTGAGTAGAAAGCCATTGAGAGCTTTGAAACCATTGACACACTTGAAAAAGTTGTCTGTCACCATTGACGACCAATTGGCCGACCCTTACTTGAAGAACTTTGAAAGTTTGAGACAATTAGGTTACTCCTTATACTTTTCTTTTGATTCAATTCAATGGTTGAAATTATTAGGCTTGTTATCATCCAAGCACAAGTTGGTTAAAAAGATTGATCAGATTTGTTACTCCTTCTGGCTTGTTGCCCTCGTTGGTGGTATCTTGAACAATTTGAGACAATGGAGAATAACATCATTGAAATCCAAAGAAATTACTAAAGCTGAAGGTGAAGAACCAAACGAAAAATCTGGTGATGCTTCTTCACCTTCTGCTTCCATTGAAGAGTTGAAGTTACAATCCAATGCTGCTAAGAGGGACTTGATCAAGAACATCTTGGATTCAATTGTTGCTCTAAACGGTTTGAGTGTTATCAAGGTTGATGAAGGTTTGGTTGGTGGTGCTGGTGTCATCACCAGTTTGTTGGGTTTGCAAGATCTGTGGAGAGGCACTAAAGTTTAAAGTTTGATGAAGTTTCTATAAGAGAGTCAAAAAAAAAAAAAAAAAAAAAGAAAACACGTTGACGGAAACAAATGTTTGGACAACATGAAGCCTGATTATATGATATGTTTTTTTGAATACTGCGGAAACATATCTTGATTCTACTATCGAAGGAAAATTTATGACGAAATGAACATATGTGATTTCAGATTTTTTTTTATTGATTTTGTTTTTTAATATTTATTATTTGTCTTTTGATTGTTTTTTTTTTCAATTTAACTTATGTGTTTTTTTCTTTTACAAACATGATGATTTGGTTGTTTTTTCCTGAATTGTATCTGATCTGTTTCTATCTTTGTGTAGTTATTCTTTTAGTTCAGTATAGTGAAAGATTATACATACTTCACATGCTTACTTTCTTCATTACTTTTGTTGGTTATTAGATTCCAGATGGACAAACTATATTTTATGTTTCTCTTTGAAAGAGTTATTTCTATTTGATATAGACTACTGAGTTGTTTTAAAACTTTTGGGTATATTACTATTATTATTATATTATATTATTATCAGTTCCTTTTCCTTTATTTTTAGTAATTTTTTTTTTTTAAAAGAAAGGCATTCCAATGATTTGATTCAGCCTCACTGATTTTAAGAGATATGGGTTTATAGCTCTTACTAATAGTTGTCTAAACGAATTTTCTTCCTACTTGACTTTCTATCACTTTTTTTCCGTTTCGAATCTATCCGTGCCAGCTCGTCTTTTTTCTTCAAGTTATCCCATCGATTTTTTGTATCCTGATCAACTTCCGGCTTTAAACTACAGCAAGTCAAAACGGACGTCTTGAACTTCTCCAAACATGAGAGTAGATTCTCTTCACGTTTTCTGGACTCCTGAGACGTGATTAGCACATCACCACCAGCGGCTGTAAAATATGGGAATCTCTTAGATGCTGGTGATTTAGGGGCATGATAATTGAAGTAGATGCATTTCAATATGTATGGATGTAACAACACGTTGTTAATGTCGTACTCGTTGGCATGTTTGATTATACGGTCAAGTTTATCAGCAGGAAACCGAATAGACACTTTTGATTCTGTTCTGTTGACATGTTGGCCGCCGGGGCCTGAAGATCTGGCATATTTGATTTCAAAGTGTTTGGAGAGTTGAATAGCTGGTGCCGATTTAAAATTTGCTATGAACTGATCCACTTGTGCTTGTTCCTTGTCGGATAAAGGTTGCGGTGGTAGTGGTGGTGGTGGTGGTGATTGGACAACAAACTGCTTGGTTCTGGATGAGTAATGTCGAAGTGCAATTGATATACGGATTATAGTACTCATCTTATCTGGTTGTGAACCTTTTTTTTAATTCTTTTATTTTAATGGCCGATGAATGTATACAATACATACAAAGAGAGAGAAATATACTGCAATAGATATATATATATATTATATATCTTGTTGTGTTACTGGATTCACAGCCTCGAAATCCACCAATTGGTTCTCAGCTACTGAACTCCGAAAGTATCTTAATCATTTAAAGTTATATACAGATAATTAAATTTAGATTTTGAAATGTAAGGCTCTATCTAGTATTAAATTATTAAATGATAAAACAGGGGGGAGATGAAAGAAAAAACAACATAAAAAAAGCTTGATGAAAACAACAAGCACGGCGAAAGAAGAGGAAAATAAACAAAGGAGAAAATGAATAAATGAAGGAATGAATGATGTTCAAATCGAAAAAACTATATGATACAATAAAATAAATAAGTAGAAACAAAACAAAAGTAGAGGTAAGAAAAAGGGGAAAATTCATAAACAACATTACTTTTCTTATAACAAAGTATTCCAGAATCTTTCAAATCTATTTTCGATTGGTTCTTCCCAAACTTCGGCGTCGATCTTTCTTGATTCGGAATCGATATCTATTTCTTCGAGTGGAATCATCCATGGTTCCTTTCTATAAATGGTGAATTGGGAACCAAGCCATAGGGCAAAGAATAAGATGATGGAAATGTAGTAAGCGAAGAAGTCACTAGCGTTGAAGTTAAAGAAGACGGAATAACCTTGAATGAATGCAATGATGGTCAAAGCAATAAATGAATACCATGCAAGGCCAGGCATCAAAATAGCTTTGAAAGGTAGAGAATCTCTCAAGATGTTTCTTGATTTCAAGATGGTCATGAATCTTAAGTGAGCAGCAGAGATGAAGATCCAAGAGATCAAACCGGCAACCGCGGTAATGTTCAACAACCAGTTGAAAACGGTGGCACCGTCATTAGAAACGTTCAAGAAGGCAAGCAAACCGAACAAAGAGGTGGTGATGACACCAACGTATGGAATACCGTATGGAGTGGTCAATGCAAAGAATTTTGGAGCATTGACACCAGCCATGGAGTACAAGATACGGGAACCAATATACACGTTGGAATTACCTGCAGAGATAACAGTTGATAGGATGACGGCATTGAAGATGGATGGCAAATATTTGGTTCCTGAGTTTGTGATGGAGATCAAGAATGGAGATGATGCAATGAAAGAGCTGTCATCAGTTAAAGCTGGGTCGTTGTATGGAACTAACAAACCCATGAAGAACAAAGTCATGATGTAGAAGATCAAGATTCTGAAGATAACCTTGTTGATAGCCTTTGGAACAGCTTTTCTTGGGTTTGCAGATTCACCAGCAGAGATACCAGTCAATTCGACACCTTGATAAGTGAAGGCAGCATTGATCAAACAAGACAAGAAACCTAAGAATCTATCGGTATTCAAGTTTGAAACTAAACCGGCGCCGGAACCCCAAGCACCTGGGTGTCTCCAGTATCTGAAACCAACAGGACCAGTCTTACCGGCACCACAAACCATACATAGCGCATAAATGATGAAACCAACGATAGCAATGATCTTAATAAATGCAACCCAGAATTCGATTTCACCGTAGTATTGAACAGGAACAAAATTAGCAGCAGTTAAGATGACGTAAAAGATAAGCATCCAAGCCCAATTTGGAACGGCATCGGTCCAATATTCTAAAACCTGAGCCACTGCAAACAATTCAATGGCAAAAGTGATAGCCCAAGAGAACCAATAACACCAGTTGGTAGCAAAACCAATTGATTTGGAAATATATTTGGCATTGAAAGTACAAAATGAACCAGCGACTGGAGTATGGGTTGCCATTTCACCCAAAGATTGGGTAACAGCGTATGCCAAAGTACCAAACCATAGATAGGCGATCAAAGCAAGGACAGGACCGTAGGATAGAGGAGTGGAAGTACCAATGAATAAACCAGTACCAATGGTACCACCTAATGCAATCATGGAAATATGTCTTGATTTTAAACCTCTCTTAACCTTGGTCTCTTGAACGTCACCTTCAAAGTAGGCTTGTTCGGAGCTTATCTCCTTACCTTCACCAATCACTTGTTCGGTTTCCAATTCTTTTTCTTTCTTAGAGATGAAACTAGACATGTTGTGTGTATGACAATCTATTATTGAATCGATAAATTTAATTTGATTCCTCAATTACGAAACTGAAACGTTGAATCAAAATGGGGCGTGGGATATATTTATATAATGTATATACAGATCTGAGATGAAGGACTGTAGCGGCAGCATCGTCATGTCATGCGAGTGGGGAGAGAAAAAAAAGAAGAGAAAAAAGAAAAAGAAAAGGGGATGGAGCCGATTTGTGCGGCGTCATCGTTGTGCGGCTGCATATTTATTGTCTTCTATTTTTTGCTTGGCATAAAATTTCAATTTTTTTCAATTTTTTCCGTTTTTTTTTTGCTTTTTTGCTTTTATTATGTAATTTTTGCTGCTTTGAGGAGAATTTTTTGCGTCTTTTGAGCTGTCAAAGTTGCTCATCGCGAGGCATCTCGCTGGCTCGGTTGCTGGCGGGTAACCTGTCGGAGGGTTCTGATTTTGGTGTTAACTGGTCTCTTTTTGGGGACTGACTGAGTGAGTGAGGGCTATTCTTCCGGTGACTGAAGATAAGAATCGATAAGACAAGATAAGGATTGTTGTAGTAACAAGAAGCTAGAGCTACTTACAACTACTTATGTTCTGCGGATTGTTTGAAGGATTGTTCAAGTTGTCCACTAACGTTGAGCGCAAGGTATTGCCTAACGTTAGTGGCTGAACAGGAGAGTTTGCAAGGCACTTTGCGGCCGCTAACTTCAAGTGGAGCCGTGTCTGCGGTGTTGCAGGCACGCGGCTGGGCGGCGGCTTTATGTGCTGCTCGGCTTTGTGTCCGTTAAGTGCAGGCGTTTGCGAGGCCCGTTAACAGTAGTAGTAATAGTAGCTTATATAGTTACAGGGTTTTGCGTCGACCGTTAGGTTCGTATATAGTATATCAAATGTATATATATATATATGGAGCAGTGTATATACACATACACTAGAATACATTTGTCCATTTCTTAACAACGTTAGAATTTTTACAGGCTGGTTGTTCCCTCAAGGAAGGCAAGGAAGAAAGGAATCCGAGAATAACAAGGAATACGAAAAATGGCAAAAAAAAAAAAACAAAAAAAAAAAGTGACAGCGAAGCGAGCAGCCGCAGAGAAAATAAAGAAGAAAATAAACCGTTTGAGAATCAGAAGGCGATTTGAGCCCTCCCGTTTCCCTCTTCAAGTTACGTGACCATTAGAGCTCCCTCTTCATTAATTAGTCACTCTTTAATTACTTTGCTGCCTGCTCCAAGACACGGCAATTAACTTGTCAAATTGGTATTTCAATTGGTGTCCTTCCATCTGACTGACTACCCTGCAACTAAGCAACGAGTTTATGTATACCATAACCGACAGCAGTTCATTTAGCCAGCAATTAATCTTTCATTGAAGTGGCATTGCCCCCTTTTTTTTTACTGCCTTCGGCGTTGTTGCACAATTCTTTCTTCCCCATCTCTATACCCCACGTAGATCCGCCCCTGTTTGGAATATGTTAAGATTCATTTCTGCATCTTTATATTTTCAATCTTACCAATTTGATCCCAAAGAAGGTCTTATGCAATACTCCGATTCACTCACAAGACCGGGTCGATGACGTTGACCTTGCTGTTTTCGTTTTTGTTTTTGTTTTTGTTTTTGTTTTTGTTTTTGCCGTGTCTCGTGATAGTAATTATTATAATATCATATATAATGTGCTTCACATTTTGTTGTGCCTTCTTTCAACTCCGTCGATCGCGCCGATGCCCGATTTCGCTTGTGACTATCTCTTCTGGTCCAGATTTTGTTTGATTTACTACTCCTAATTCCTTCTAAATGCTAATTGCAACCCTGACTCTATGTGGAGTTTCTCTTAATACAATAGCTAGATAGTCGTAGACCATGGTGATTGAACCATTGAAATTATACTCTTTTAAAATGCCGCTGTCTGTATACGTCGTAATAAGCCTCACATGACAAGACAAAATCAATCAAGAAGCTAACCTTCTCGACTCGTCGCGTCGCCCCGTCCCGCCTCAACGGTTATTTTCCATTCTCCGTATATCATTCCTCGATGTGTGCGAGCTGTATCTTTCTCCTTCAATTTGACCCCACAGTGTTATTTACAATCTTCAATTGCTGTCCATTAAAGAACTATTACACCATTTATTTATCTTATCATGAATTTTGGATCCGTTTACAAAATAGCAGTGCGTTATGAAATCTACTTGAAGAAATGTGTTACCCTTTGGATAACAGCTATTACGATATTTTGTGTAACCACAATTATGGAATACAACGTTGAACCTTTCCAAAGACATTTTTCATTACTCGATACATCGATCAGTTATCCATTCACTACAAACCAACAATTCTCGAATGTCAAGTTAGGTTTGTATTCGGTTTTGTTACCTTATTCCATAATGGTTTCGATAATGTCAATTCGGTTCCTGTTGAACAAAGATAAACAATCAAGATTTATACACATGATGAACATTACAACTCTCTCGTTCTTGTTATCTTTGACCATCAATGGATTCATTACAGAATTTCTAAAATTGAGAATAGGTAAATTAAGACCCGATTTCTTATCCAGATGTGGGGCTGAAGAAGGTCTGATTACAACAGAAATTTACAGTTTGGATATCTGTACTAAACCCTTTGGTGAGTTTTTATTGAACGATGGGTTCAAATCGTGTCCTTCGGGCCATTCTTCATTCTCTTGGTGTGGATTGAATTTTTTAAATTTATGGTTGATGGGACAATTCAAGATTTATTCAGGCGAACATCTATCATTTGGATCGAAATTTAAGCTTATCAAATTGATCAACTTGTTACCAATCTTGTTGAGCTTCCATATTGCAATTAGTAGATCGCAGGATTATAGACATGATTACATAGATATCTCGCTAGGTACTGTGATCGGCTTGATCGTTTCTTTCTTCATCTATAGGCAATTTTTCAAATCTGTCTATGACGAAGAATCAAATTTAACGCTATTTGAAGACGAGTATAAAATCATTGAATCTGGGGATGTCAGTTTACCTATATAAATTGATGCACATATAAATAAATATATATATATGTATAGAGATACAAACATAGAGAGATGCATTATGCTGGAATTACGATACGATTGATGCTTATGTAACATGTTACGTTGTTCTTGCTTTTGCTGTTTTTTTTTTCTTCGATCATTTTTCCTCCCCCTAGCGCTGCGACTCAATGATTGATGCACTTTCTTACCTCCACGGGTGACCACCACTGATAAACAGAACTTGAAACAATATTGCAAAAGCACTATTAGAACAGTTTTACTCCTCTTAAAAGTCCTAAATTGCTCCTTAAATTTTCACGGTTTTTTGTTTTTTGTTTAACTCATCTGTAAGTTTCCTTTTATTGCCCCCCCCCCCTCCACCTTATTGCACGTACGAACTTTCGTTCTTCGGTGTGGTCTCTCCCCAACTATCAATTGGGTGGTTACGCGGTGGCGAATCCTTTCTATATTTCAACCCTACAACGAATTTATACTAACCTTCAACTATTTGTTTGGAATTAGAAGCCATGTCTGAAGAAGCAACGTCACCTAAAGAAGCCAAGAGCGAGACCCATATCAACTTGAAAGTTACTGACGGTACTTCAGAAGTTTTCTTCAAGATTAAGAGATCTACTCCGTTGAAGAGATTAATGGATGCCTTCTGTAAAAGACAAGGAAGAGAACCAAGTGGAACCAGATTCTTGTATGACGGTCAAAGAATCTCTGCCGAGGCCACTCCAGAAGAGCTAGATATGGAAGAGAATGATGTTATTGAGGCACATAGAGAACAAGTTGGTGGATGTTAGAGTTAGCCTGATATCTATACAATTTTAACTTGCTCCTAAGAGGCAAAAGAAGAAAAGAAATGAATTTTCAAACTAGTTTTTTTAAACATGTACTCCACTCCAATCGATCATTCGGATTAGACAAGTTCAAATTAATTGGCTTTTCAAGCTTTTGTTTCCTTTTTATTTTTTGGTTACATCTTTCCTTTATTCGCTTTATTTTGTTTTTTTGTTTCCGTTTTGTGGATTTTTCTTTGCCTCAGTTTGATTTCTCAAACAACAATTTTTTGAACTCTATTTTTTTTTTGTGTCAAATCCGCTAGATAGAACGAGAAAGAGAAAAACTATATTGATCGTTCGACTAGTGTGCATTTACTCTTTTTTGTAATTTTATTTCAATGTGGTTTATTTGTTTATTGTATCAATCTTCATAGTAAATTGAAGTATAAAGGCTAGACTGGCATGGCACATATATTAGCCAGGGCTATGGAGTTGATCGAGATCTAAAAACGTCATCATCTGCACATTGCACAATACATGCTAGCTATAATATAAGAGCGCTATATATATAGCTGGTTGTGGTCCAAAACACCTTTACATCAGAGTAATTTAATTGTATTGCAGATACGTGTAAGTTGTGACGTGCCACTAAAGTTCTAAACCATCGATCCGCCGGTCGATTAGTCGACGCGCGTCGATGTGAGAGAATTGGGGTCTTGAAACAAGCAAGAAATTTATAACTGCTATTAGCTAATTAGTGAAATGGACGTGACGCGACGCGACGCGTGGCGAGCATATAATTTAATTAATATTATAAATTCTATTATATAGCTCTAATTGTTAATTGTTAATTAGGAGACGCGTATATATATACATATATATATATACGTGAAAGTTGAGATCGCGTTTCCCAGGAACCCCCTTTTGCGGGAAGGGAACAAAGGGAACAAAGCGTTCTGCTTTGTTTGACAGTTAATGTTTCTCCGTTCGACAGGAGTAACGGCGACTACAGCGGTTTTGTGGGCGGGGCGGGAGCACGATAACGTTACCCTTTTGGGCAGGTAAAGGGAGTGCAGGCCTGTAGTTTATTGGCCGTGTACAGCTCTTTTATGCTATTTTATTTTATCTTTTGCACGTATTCATTCATTCATTCATTCATTCATTCCATCTGTCTGGGTACTGGTCACTTTTTACTGTTTCTTCTTGTTGGTTGTAGTTTCTTCTAAAACTTATACGTCAACTATACCTGTTAGCATTCAACTCAATTCAATTCCTTGCAGTGCTGTAGTGTTTTTTTTCTTTCACTTATTACGGCTTTTGCTCTCTGTCACTTCTTGTCGTGAAATACATTGCACTGGAAAGCTCCAATTACTCAATTCCATCTTTCTTGTTTGGTCATTTAGTCACTCATTTATTCAATCATTCCTATCACAAATATTTGTTGATTCTTCCAGCTTTTCATTTATCTCGCTCACTCACTACTCACTCACTAATTAACTAACTAACAAACTCAACTCGGGAAAAATAGAATAAAAGTAAGTTTTAAATTAATTCATCTGAAATTTACAAAATAAAAATTGATTTCCATTAAACTAACACGCGTATTTATCAACCAACTATAGATGCCCCAACATTCTAGACAAAACTCGTTCGCTTCATCGTACGTCTCCTCCTCTGCACTTGGTTTGGGAATATCAAACACGTCAAATAAATCAACTCCAACGAAGAACCCAATCAAGGTCGGACCATGGAAACTTGGTAAAACGCTTGGTAAAGGTTCCACGGGAAGAGTCTTGCTAGCGACAAACGTTAACACAAACCAAAAGGCAGCAGTCAAAGTCATTTCGAAATCTATCTTAAATACAGAAAAGGATAATGAACAATGTTTAAGTTTTGGGATTGAAAGAGAGATCATCATCATGAAATTATTAAATCATAAGAACGTGCTACGATTATATGACGTTTGGGAAACCGATAAAGCTTTGTATTTAGTCTTGGAATACGTCGAAGGTGGTGAGTTGTTCGATTTGATGGTTGAAAGTGGTCCGCTACCTGAAGAAATCGCCGTTGAATTTTTTAAACAGATTGTACTAGGTGTCTCATATTGCCATAGCTTGGGTATCTGCCACCGTGATTTGAAGCCTGAAAATTTGTTGTTGGACAAACAGTTCAACATCAAGATTGCCGATTTCGGTATGGCTGCTTTAGAGTTGAATGAAAAATTGTTAGAAACTTCGTGTGGTTCTCCTCACTATGCAGCACCTGAAATCGTGAGTGGATTGCAATACCATGGTTCAGAATCTGATATTTGGTCATGTGGTGTCATCTTGTTTGCCTTGTTGACTGCTAGATTGCCGTTCGATGATGAAAACATCAGAGATTTGTTACAGAAGGTTCAGAAAGGTGAGTACGAACTCGTTGAAGATATATCTCCTGAAGCTAAAGATTTGATCGAACGTATGCTTACCGTGGATCCAGAAAAGAGAATTAAAACAAGGGATATTTTGAACCATCCTCTTGTTAAGAAATACCCTTTCAACAAACAGGACCTTCAAGACTACTTAAACCTACCGTCTCCAAACTCAGCTACCAAACCAGTCAATTCAAGAGCAGAGATAGACAAGCAAATTTTAGAAAACTTGGTCATATTATGGCACGGTAGAGATTCCGAAGAAATAGTGAAGGCTTTGTTAAGTCCAACTTCCAATCCTGAAAAAACTTTTTACTTGTTGTTGTTGAGGTACAGACATGATCATAGCAATTCGGGCTCGAGTGCTCCAGAATTAGTTAGAACGTCCTCTGTCATTTCAAAAGTTACCCCAACTTCAAGTGGGAGCTCTACTCCAAAAAAGAAAAGGCTATCTCAAACTTACAGTGCTAGCAGTTCGCATAAGAAGTTGACCAGCTTCCAAAGTTACAGATCCATAACACCAACGAAGCAAGCAAAAGAATTTGATATATCTGATGCTCCTCCTGTTCAACAAGCTGGTGCTTATAACGAATTGGTTCAGCAGAAGAGAAGTAAGAAGACAAGCCCCGATAGAAACAAGGAAAAAGATGCTATGGCTACTAAAAGACTTACAATGGCTAGTGGATTGTCAAGTAAAAGAAACTCCATGTTGTTCATGAATGAGGCCGCTAGTAGCATTGCTGCTCATCCTATTCCTTCAAGCACATCGGCGTCTACTGGAATTCTTGTAAATAACAGAAATTCAATTACAGACAGAAGAAGTTCGATATTGCTTTCCAATTCAGATAACAAGAGATCCTCGATGGTGTTTTCTCGTACTTTGTCCAAAAGGAGATCCGCTTCGAAAATGAAAAGAAATTCTGTCACGTCCAAGCTTTTATCGACGTATGCTAGATTAGCATCATTAGAGGAAAACCCTGACAAAAGCATTGAAAACTATGGTAAGAGAGCTTCTGCAGATTTCGGTGCTCTCTGCAATATGTTATTTGGTGGTGAGACAGTGGATGCTTCAGAACTCAGAAAGTCGGGCTCGTTAGCTACGCTAAGCGCTTTAATCTTTGATTCCGATAAGAGAGCCAGTAGACGTGTTTCCATCACCCCAGTGAAGAAGAAGAGAAATTCAAGGGCAGCCAAATCCAGATCCCCGCTTGCAAGTGCTAAAAAGAGACAATCGTCATATGCTACTGCGCTACTCAACGATTCTCCAACTAAGAAGAAGACAAACCGTTCATCATCAAATCCAATGGAAAGAATCTCTAGAATTCTCAATGCCAACGAACTTGAAAACCTCAACTTCAGATCTGCATCTAGTACTGTGGGACACAAGAGAATCCCATCCGTCGGTCCTCCGCCTAAACCAGTGTCCAAACTGGATCCAAGATATTCCGTTTACGAACAGTACCAAAGACGTGTATCTATGAATGCAGAAGCACTATTGAATGCGGCTAAGGAAAAAGAAGAGAGACATGAAGATTCTGAGGATGAGGATGAGGCTAATAATGAAAACCAGGAAGACGTTCATAATGGGTCTAATAACAGAGAAGAAAAAGACGAACAAGAATCGGTTGCCGGCACAATCACTAGACAGTTCGTCTCACAAATGGAGAGAGCTCATATTTTCGACTCCCGTTACGGGAACCTGAACGTCAAGAAGTCACCAAAGTTGAAAAGTATTGCAAATGAAACCAGAGGCGTTCCAATTGTTGATGAAGAGAATGATGGTTTGACTTCATCCTACACTGTCGTTAGAAAATCAAGAGTTCCAACAACTTTGGCTGAAGTTACGATACCACAAGTCGCAAGACGTTCTAAGCATTTCCCTAATAACGACAAAAGATATAGTCTACTCTCTCTCTATTCTACTAAGGCATCTTCAACTAATTTGAATGCCTACTTGAAAGAATTGGATGATGCGGTCGCTGAAAAGCGTACAACTGTCAACACTTTTGGAAAGGATAGACTATCTAAGGCAACAAGATTGAGTATGGTTTTCAATGATGATGGTACAGTGGACGACACCGTGGACATGGAGTTACAGCTGACTAACAATGCTCGTAAGAGTAGTACAACTGGCCCTCATGACTCATCCGCTGCTGGTGATGATGATGAGCTATTCTTTGTCAATAACTCGAGTACGAAAAAACAAAGAAACTCGTTACTGCTCTCGACTGATGATGTCCCAAAACTGAAATTCAAAGATTCAAAGGATACTTTAATCTCAAATAGCTCGTTTACAAAAGGTTACAAGTCATTAAACTTGCCGGAAATTCCTGGATCTCCTATTAAGGAAGAGAAGAGAAAGTCACAACAAAGTAACTTTGATATCTACACCGATGCTCCGGGTAAACCATCTGACGGTGGTGATCGCGCACGTAACTCGTCACGTACAGTTGTCAATGACAATGACAACTACGACGCCCAATTGGAAGCTTATGGCTCATATGATGACGATAGGAGCGAAGGCACCAATATCACACCGTCGAGACGTGCTCCATTACCTCCAAATTCAGCATCAGGCAATCATGGTGAAGTGATCACTGCAACCAAGAGCAGCAACGGTAAATTGGAATTCAACAAGCAAAGAAAGCCACTGGGCGATATTGACGATGCTACTCAAAAGAGAAATGCTAATGAGAATAACAAACGTTCCGGTTCGTTCTTTAGAAAGATGTCCTTTGGTAAGAAATCTGGTGATGTTCAAGAAGCCGGTAATAAGAGAAAAGTGTCTTTGGGACAGGCATTCCTCAACTTATTCTCTAGTGATTCCGGACATCCTTCATCACCAGATGATAAGAACACCAGCACTTGTGAGATGTCTACTATTTTAACTCAGGACGATTTCTTTGAAGCTTTGAAGTCATTGTTGATCAGTTGGAAGCAGCATGGCATCAATGATTTGAACATCGATCAAAATCAACATAAGTTGGTGGCTTCCATCTCCAAGAAGAACGCTTTAGGTTTGAAATCTTGTAAGTTTGGTTGTCAAGTTATCAAATCGGACAAAGTCAACAAGAGATCAAACGTTCAGGCAAATTCCAAGTTGGTCATTACCAGCTTGAAAGGATCCACTAAGAGTTTCCGCAGATTGACTGATGAGATTCAAAAGATCTTAGATAGGGAAGATATCTTGGTTAAATAAAATATGTGTTCTAGTCGTGCTTTGTTTTTTTTTTCTCTTTGTTTTATTATCTGCTCTCTCTTCTTTTCAAAGTTTTTTTTTCGTAATGGTTTAGCTTTTCTTTTTTTCTTGTTCCTTTTTTTTATTTACTTTTATATATATATATTCGCATTTATTGTTTCTATTTCCTCTTCAGAATTACAGTTCAAATTTATTGATTTAAAATATTGATCTGTCAATCGGATCGTAGAAGTACATACTATATCTTACATGAAAAAAAAGTCTCTTGAAGTCCTCCCTTATTGATGAACGGCCTATCCGACATCAATCAAAAGTTCCTCGTCGTCGACATCCACAACATTAGAGGCACTCTCTTTGCTCATATTTTCTTGTTTTATCTTCTTCATAAGATTATCTTTCTCTGTTTTGATCTTCATATCCTTGTATTCGAGTGCCCACAATAACGATGAAAACTTGAAGAACTTGTATTGCTTGAGAAGTATATCTAAGTTTTTGATGAATATGCCTACCTGGTAAGGTATGAACTTATCAAACATCGACGAATACATGCTTAACACGGTTGAAGTGAAAGAACGTGATGCTGTTCTATTCGATATCTTGAAATATGGGAATGTCATGTTCGTCAATAGTTTTATGTATTCTTTAAGCGATAGCACTTTGGAAACCGAATCACAATTGAGCAAAACCGTCCTAGAACTTCCTTTGGAACTAACAGCAACCGGGGGTAGATCGGTGACTGTTGTCGTACTTTCAGTGCCTTGTTCTTCTTGTTCTTTTTCCTGTTGAGTAGGATGTTCCATGGGGGTATCCTGTTGTTGTTGTTGATCTTGTTCCGGTTCGTTTTCCTGTTGAATGTGATCTTTTGTAGGGTGCTCCAGAGGAATATCTTCGTCAATTAGGACTTTAGGATCTTCTTGAACAACTTGCTCGCTAGTATCGGAACTATCAACCGGGAGGTCTGTGTCTGTATTGGTACTTTCGGTGTTGCGTTCTTCTTCTTGTTCTTCTTGTTCTTCGTGTTCTTCGTGTTCTTTTTCGCCTACAGGATGTTTCATAGGTGTATCCTGTTCCTGTTCTTCTTCTTCTTCTTCTTCAATTTCTTTTTCTTCTTTAGTTTGGTCGTTTATGAGATCCTCCATAGGGGAATCTTCGTCAATTAGGACTTTAGGGTCTTCTTGAATAACTTGCTCGCTAGTATCGGAACTAACAACCGGGAGGTCTGTGTCTGTATTGGTACTTTCGGTGTTTCGTTCTTCTACTCCTTCTTCTTCTTGTTCTTCTTCCTGTTGAATTCGGTCGCTAATATGATGTTCCATAGGGGTATCCTGTTCCGCTTCTAGTTCTGGTTCGGTTTCCTGTTGAGTGTGGCCGTCTGCAGGATGTTCCCTTAGGGTATCTTCATCAGCTAGCACTTTAGAAGTTTCTTGATCAATTTGTTCGCTAGCATCACCCCTTTCTTCTAGCCCTGGTTGGTCAATCTCTGTGGTAGTTTGATCGTGTGGCAATGGTAAGGCGTCTTCCATATCCTCCTGGTAGGTATCGGCTTCTAGCTTTATTCCAAGAGACTTGAGCTTCAAATTCTGAGCTTCTAATACCGCGGCATCAAGTTCATCTGTAGTATCCATTAAGCTTGAAAGTACCGATAGGTCTTTAAGTTGATAAAGGGCCACACCGTCTGTGACTAACGTGTTTAGGAACTCGATTCTTTTTCCAATCTTATCATCAGGTAGTAATTTCCCAAGCGAATCTTTATACTGTTCCTCAGTTTCAAAGACAGTAAGTCTGCTGGCGTTGTTTACTTGGTACCGGGGGGTCGGAACCTTTTCTAATGACACTTTACCTCTATCGTATAAGGGTCTACGCTTGTTCTCGAACCTCATGTTGGGAAGTTTTTCGGTTTTGAGTTTATCTAGATTGGATATAATATATTGGTATTCCAATTCATGGAGATAAATTTTAGAATCAATAGACTGATCATTGAACATTTTGCAAACTTGTAAAGAGTAGTCGTAAATAAACATGTCAAGTTTCTGTCTTAATAGCATATCTGATTCCTCATCATGGGTAACGAATATATCATATTTGGGAGGAGAGTAGACTCTATCAAAAGATCCTTCAGAAATCAATACTGGATCCACAGGCAGATCAAAATCTGAGAATAAAAAGTCAAAGGACGGTTGGCTTATCCATGGCTTTGTTCTTGGTTTTTTTATCTTTGGTTCCTTTTGTTTTTTTACCAGGTCTTTTAGTTGCGGTTTGATGTCCTCGGAGTCTTTTGCTTTTGCTTTATCTCTCGTCTTCGTCTTTGCTTTTGTAGTTGTCTTCGTCTTCGTCTTCGTTTTTGCCTTTGCCTTGGCTTTAGCAATTGACTTAGTTTTAGTTTCGATTACTTTTTTGGTCTTTGTCTTTGTCTTTGACTTTGCTTTTGGCTTGAGATTCTCTTTTTCTTTTTCTTTTGTCTTTTCCTTGAGCTTCTTCTTCGGTTCCTTTGTTGTCTTTTCCTTGAGCTTCTTCTTCGGTTCCTTTGTTGTCTTTTCCTTGAGCTCCTTCTTCGAATCCTTTGTTGTCTTTTCTCTTCCTGTTTTTGTCTTGCTTTTTGTTGTTGCCTTCTCTTTTGAGTTCACACGATCTGATTTAGTAGTTTTTGCTTTCGAAACTGGTTCATCATCTTCTGGTGTGCCCGTTTCATCCTCATAATCGGCATCGTCTTCAGCCAAGTTTCTCGTGGAATTTCTTGTTCTTCTTCTCTTCGATTCTGGAAGTTCTTCTTCGTTCACGTTTTCTTCTTCGGCCCATCTTTTAAGACGTGCCATTCTGGTTTTACTGACAGAAGCTCTTTCACGGTAAATTGCACTAGTCAACTCTTCGAATGAAACCTTCTTGTTCTGCGGTTGTATTCGTTTTGAACGCTTTGATTCTGGGTTGTTAAATAATGCTTCATCGAATCTATATTTCATTCTTGTTCCATCTTTTAGCACTTCCCTCAATGCCGAAAATTGTTTCTTTTTAGGCGTATCTTTGACGACCTCATTAGGTAAATTTGAATAAATACGGGAGTCAACTTTTGAAAAATAAACCATGAAATCAACTAGACAAATTTGTTTCTTGAGATCCTTCTTTTCATTATACTTCCTATTTAAAAGATAATTGAAGATATCATATGCAGCTAAATATCTTTTCCCCATCTTGAGCAATTCTTGAAAATGTTCCAATATGTTGTCTTTAAACTCTTGTAGGGTGTATATAGGAGCAGCTTTGAAATCATGGTCGGGGTTCTGCTGAATTATTTCATCCAGCAAATTGGCAAATGCATCGGCATACTCGTCTGTATTTATCCCTGCAGACATGTTCTTGACTATCAGTGCAACTTTTCAAGGGGCGTGTTGTTCTTCAAAAAGAAGGTTAAGAAAGTAAGTGCCTTTGTTTACATCTAGCCAGGCTCACACGGTATCCCACAGTACGTACTCTCTCAATCTCAGTTTCTCACACACCAAAAGAAAAAGATCCTGAATCGACTCCCCGTCGATCGACGCTTTAAGTAAAAAATGAGCCGCACATACATACACACAATATTGTATTTACACAGCCTTTGATCTGCAAGATCTGGCTGCGTGTTCCCAAATAGGAAACTATGTATCCTCCAGCCTTCTTGTCGATTTGATCTCTCTACTGTGTTCGCTATCTTTGACATATACGTTTCATTTTCGTTCAACTCTTCATCAGAACGATATTAGAGTTTCAGTCAGAGTTTGCAGAGTACGACATGGCCACAGCAGTAGCTACCCATAGTTACAGATTCATTCAGGACTCATGGTACCAGCGTATCATGTCCCATCCGGAGTTTCACTCGAACGATCAACTGAGCGAGATTTCAGAAACACCCGACACGAGATGGCGTGGAGATCCAGTTGAACAAATCCACCCCCACAAGAGAGCTAATCCTTCTTTATCCCACTTACAGAGATCAAAATCAAGTCTAAGAAGAAATCCCAGTGTTGCAAGTTCAGCTAACTCTTCGAAACAATTCATGGCCAAGAGAAGGAAAGCGTTCAATAAACCAGGATATTACACATTACCCCAACAACGACAGAAGAAACGAAACAAAAACCACTTCGAGAAAATTTCCTCAGAATATGAAACTGAAAAACAACTGAATTCTGTGTTTAAATTATTGTCAACTGAAAATTTGCCGTATGTTCCCGAATACCTCCTGGCTTATACTCTAAAATCACCTATGGATGAACTCAAATGGAACCCAACAATACGGTACGATATCAAGAAAACCAATTTGACTTACAAAGGATTACTGTTGGAAAATACAATGCTAGACTTGGACAGGTACCTTGAATCTTCCGTTTCAAAACAGAGGCCTGAACAAAAGAGAGCCGAGCTAATAAAGATGAAGTCACTCGAAGGAATCAGTAAACTTGGTATGAGCACCGATTCGTTGAAGGTTCTACCCAAAACCAAATACAGGATAAACGAATCAGATAATAGGTTAAGTACAATGGCAGAAATTAGTTTGACGTCGAGTAACGAGCAATATAACGAATTTAAGAGAACGGTCTTCCGTAGGAATTTTACAAGCTTTGCAGAGTTGCGTGAATACTTGCGGTCACATCCAGAGTATCGTGAGAATGAATACATGTTGAAACGTTTACTGTTTGAGATATATTTGAGAAGAGTAGTGAGTGCAAGGCTGGCCATAAGATTGGGTATTGATCACTCAAGAAGAGGTAACAGTCAAGCTTGGGAACGTTTAAATGGTATTGTGTCCTCCGTTTACGGTGAGGGTCATACAGCATTTTTTAAAGAGCAGCAGTGAGTTATTTGTTGTTCCTTTCGGTCGACATTTCATTTTAAGGTTATTTTTTCTTTTTACAATATATTTTAAGGTATTACTATAGGGTTTGCATCATCGTCGTTATGAAATAGTACGGTTTCCGTTGAAAACAAAAAACCAATTTTATACGTAAACAAGCAGTTAAAAAAAGTAATGAAAGAAGTAAACATGACATCAACTTAATAAACATAATTAAAGAGTACTGAGTTTCTTTTTGATTGATTCATTAGCATCGTTCAAAGTCAGTCTATCTTTGAACAAATCTTTGATTCTCTTAAACTCGTTATCCAAAATTTCAAGTTTTTTGTTCATCAAGAATCTCTCCAATTTGTCAGATAGCTCTCTCGAACATAAACAGCACTCAAAAACTATTTGACAAGTGTTTTTGAAAAATGACACAAACGCTTCATTTTCTGAGCTC
This sequence comes from Ogataea paraovalis, assembly GCA_030565405.1. Classification (NCBI taxonomy): domain Eukaryota; kingdom Fungi; phylum Ascomycota; class Pichiomycetes; order Pichiales; family Pichiaceae; genus Ogataea; species Ogataea paraovalis. Next base: position 19,519 of record JAJMBU010000051.1, on the reverse strand, counting down.
TTACCGTTCATCATTTTAGTGAAGAAAGTGTTGAAGTTTGCGTTGAACCAGTTCCATAGCAATTCAAAAGAATCAGGTTGGAATTTGAAACCCAATAATGCCATTTGAGTTTGTGGTTTGGTGTTGTTGGATAACGTCCAATTCAAAGTCTTCTGTCTCAGTTCATCGACGGAAGTAAAGCCTAAAGCAGATATAGCAGCAGTCTTAATCTTGTCGGTACAGTCGGTCTCCGAAACGTTAGGTTCGACAGATTCTGGGTTCTTGACGATAGCCAGTATCTCCTTGTATTCCTTCATGTTGGCCTTGTACAGTGCATTAGCCAGTATTGCACCGAGTAGTTCTTTTGGAATGGCATACTTTGGACCATGCAACAACACCTTCAGTAATTTCTTACATATGGCCTGTGATTTGGCATTGCCATGATGCAACGAAAGGATAGAGTTTCTGATGGTTAGTTCGGTCTTCGACATCTGGCTGAAATCAGCTCCCTCCCATGCAAATTGGTCAATCAAATTCGAAGTTAATGTGTCCAACCATTTCGAGAATGATTCGTACATTTGCTGGTCGTTGAAATAAGAGACTGTCGAGATGGACTTGCTCAAATTGTTGATCAACGTTAAGGCGATGTTCATGGCTGTAATGTTAATACTCTTGGCATTTTTAGAGATGGAAGTCATGAGGTCAATCAAGCATAGCACAACGTCATCCGTTTGGTAAGATTCACTGAAGATGGTGGAAATGTCGAGTAAAACTTGGCACTGTTCAATCTCATTCAATTTGTCAAAGTTTTCTACAATGTTGCTGTACAATTTGGAATCATATTTGACGGTAGCAATCACGGTGTTGTTGGCATTGACTACCAATACATCCTTGATGTCCACTTCCAAGGTACGATCTGTCATCAATTGTCTTCCAATGGTACCATCTTTCAACTTGATGAACAACGGAATTTGATACGGAGTGTCTTCGATTTTTGCATTTGGATTATACATGAATCTATGTTGTTCAATGACCAATTTCTCACCAACTTGTTTAACATCCAATATCGGGTAACCAGCAGTTCTAACCCATGAGTTCATGATGGTTGGTATGTCATATTTGTATTTGTTCAACTCGTGAGATTTCATGAAATTCCACAAGTCGATTGGTTTGATCGATCCATATTTGTTGGCTTCAATAAAATCACCAACGACTTTGAACAAGTTATCGAATGAATCATCTGGAACGTCGTTGAATAAATTACCTAGCATTCTCAAAACAAATATACCCTTTTCGTATGAGTGCTTGTTGAAAGTGTTTTGAATCATATCAGCACGAACATTCTGTGTATGGATAGGTCTCATGGATTCCAAACCTTGATATCTCTTTAATCTAAACAATTCATTATTGGATTGATCTAGCCATAACTTAGAATCGACATCAACTTCATTTAACAAAGAGGTGGTCATGAAGGTGGCAAAGGATTCGTTCAGCCAAGTGTAGTCATAACTCTCAAAACTAACCAAATTACCAAAGAACATATGAACCATCTCATGAACAATAACGTTTTTGATCATGTTTGTGATTTCTAGCACTTTAGCTGGATCTTCCTCGTCTGGAGTTAAGATATGGTCATTCAAGATTTGAATCATCGACCAGTCTTCAACACCACCATCGCTCAACATTGGTAAAGCAACAAAGTCAAGCTTAGAAATTGGATAGTCAACTCCAAATTTAGATTCCATGACAGGTAACAACTGGGAAATGATCTTCATAGCAAGTTGGGCTCTTTCTGAATAGCCGATTTGAGTATAGATTCTGATTGGGAAATCCTGGATTGATTTTAGGTTGACTTTGGTTTCAATGAAATCAAAATCACCAACAGCAAACGAAAACACAGAAGTTGACATTCTTGGAGTTCTTTCAAAGACAATCAATTTTCTTCCATCGTCCAAATTCTCCGATGTTTCGATTTGAGTGTTGGAGATACATTTGTACTTTTTGTCGACAGTTAAAGCCAATTTAATTGGCACTTTGATCAATATATCATCCAAACATGGGAAAATCAATCTAGAAAATGATGGTTGGCAATGGGTGGACACTATATCGTAAGCAACACCTGTATTTGTGTCCTTATAACGGGATTTGAATACACCCCTGGTGAAATCTTTCATGGTCAAAGAAGGACGAACCACTCCTAAGAAGTGGACTCTCAAAGTCAAACCAGCTTCTGTATTTATTTCATTGACCAAAAGAGTATCACTAGTAATCTTCAAAGTTTCTGTCTTTTTGTCATTGGTTAACTTCAACTTGTGGACATCTGAGCCAACGTGCAAGTAGGCATCGGTGGAGATCAACTCGACGGAGTTTAGGGTGATTTCAAACTTCGAGTCCTGTGAGTCATCAGAGAATCTCTTGTTGTCGATCAATTTCATCAACACAATGCCACTGTAATTTGGCCTCAATGGATTGATTTCAAAAGACAATTCGTAGAAGTCAGGGACATACCTGTTAGAGAATGCCAAAGACACAAGGAGAGGAGGTAGATCTTCTTTCTTAGGAGCGGACATGGTGTAACACTGTTGGAGAAAGGTATCAAATGCAACTGCGTGTTACTGATGGAATCCAGGATCGATGACGAGAAAACTAACCAAGTAGGATCGAATAGTTTATATATAGCTACAGCCTGGGGGTGAAGACGGGGATTGGAAAGCTAAATTGTTGCACAGTGAAAAATCTCGAGGAGTGATCCGCAACCGCATCTGAAAAAATAGAAAATAGACTAAAGCGAAAAATCCGCCCCCGTGAAATCGCACCGGGCAGACGCGGTGCCCTCCACGCGGTTCCCCCACCCGCCAGTGTTCCCACGGCAGGCCTTCTCCCAGCTTCCACGTCTGCGTGTTACCCCATATTTTTTTTTGTTTTGGCGATTCTAACTATAGTTGGTTTTTTTATGCCCGTAGGCATAAGATTCGGTTGAGGGTGCTATACGTTTTATATTCGCTACTTCTGCATATCCATTCATTTCCATTTAAATCTATATAATATATATATATATATATATATAGATATATGGTACAGGTGTAGGATGGGTGGAAAAAATATGGATAGCAATGGACAGAGTGGAGTGGTCTGAATTATATATATTAGCATGCACTGATTCTGTGAGCGCACACAAAAGGAGAATTTTGCGGGGGGAGAGTTCGAGGGAGGCGGCTGGCTGGCTGATCTCGCGTGCCTTGCCGAGCAGGTTCCCGGTGAGGTAAATCCTATGATATGTATGTATGTATATGTCGATATATATATTAGAGAGAGAGAGAGAAGGGTATAGAATGATGCACCATATTAACAGACAAGAAACTATATAGCATGACAAGCATTTTGCGGGGACCACAGCTGGAGAAGAGAAGGAGGGGTAGCAGGCGGGGCAGAAACCAGAAGAAGTGCAAGAATTAAAATGGACCGCTGTAAACAGTTTACTTTCGTAATGTGCTACCTAATCGTGCACTGCCGAGTGTTTGCTGACTGAACAATTATACCAATTCTACTAGCACACTTTTGCGAGCACCATAGACAAGGAGTTGATTTGTTGGTATTTGTTGTCTCCACAGGCCGATTCAAGGTTGTCTCATCCAATAAACTGGCAATATATATATATGAATTCGTTCAAGTTAAGCTGTAAGTTACATAATTCTAATTGAGCACACGCCGGCCTGGCTATGCACTAAAAAATATTAATTAAAAATTTGAAAAAAATTCTACAAACGCGTTAACCCTTGCACCGCAATTACTCAGCTAGTAATTAATTAAGAATTAAAAATATTGATCGAGAGAGCCGCATCGAAGCCAATGGAAGAATATTCGCTGTTGATGGAAGCTTCTGTAGTGTCGATTGGTAGTGGACGATTGAAATAGAGGCTCATTTGGTGAAAACCAGTCAGTCATACTTATATATATCAACATGGAGAGCCAACAAGGGCAACTGTCAAACTTCACATCATTCGTGTAGAGTAGAACGTTCATTACTTATATACAACTTATTCTCCCCCCCCCACAACCACGTACTCTTATTCAATACGTTTGTTATGGAACAGAGCAAATCTTATTATATCTAGTTTTCAACATATCTTTCTTCATATACCTGTTCGTCTAATTTTTAAAGAATACAATAGTGGATTTCATTTTACATATTATACCGAAGGTTTTTGTTTTGTTAAGTTTGTTTCGTTTGCTTATCCTAAAGAAAACAAACTGAATATTCTATATTTTGATCAAGATATTTTGTTTCATTCATGGTGAAGGAGCGGCGGTTTTATGATTTATTAAATATTGAACCTACCGCTGACTATTGTCAGATCAAAAAAGCATATCGTCTAGCTGCTTTGAAGCATCATCCTGATAAAATCGTGTCTCAGAATCAAAATGATGACGATTTTAAAAAGGCAACACAGACCTTCCAGGATATTACAACTGCATATGAAGTACTATCTAATGATGACAAAAGACAAATCTACGATACCTATGGTGAGAAAGCTGTAACATCAGGGGAGTCGCTTCAACAGCAGCATCAACAGCGTCAAGATCAAGCTAATTTCCCATTTGCACAGATGAGAGCGACAACGGCGGCTAATTTAGCTGCTGAACAATTTGCTAAAGCTGGTTCTATGTTTAATGAACTATTTGGATCATCCAACAATAGTGGTCAATCTCATGCAAACGATTTTTCACACATTTTCAATCATTTTACAGGAAATCAAGCTTCCAATTTTGCTCCGTTTACCAGAAATTATAGTTGTACTAATAGTGGAACTAACGGTAAGGCAAAGGGCAGAAATATTCTACATACAGTTTTTTGTTCTTTGGAAGATTTTTATAGAGGACGTCGCGTCAAATTAAGTTTAACAAAAAGAGTTTTATGCAAACATTGCAACGCCCAAGGGGGTACAAGAATCGTGACATGTCAGGCATGCATGGGAAATGGTAGTATAGTTGACGTCAAGACAGTTGGAATGGCATTTCAAAGGATTCAGTCAACATGTCGTCAATGCAGTGGTCAAGGTCAGTTCATACCGATGGATTCTATCTGTCAGCACTGTCAAGGTAAACGGTTCGTGGACAAAAAGGTGATATTGGACATTGAAATTCCAAGAGGTGCCAGCTCAGGCTACGAAGTGGTATTCCCAAACGAGGCAGACGAAGGTATAGACCTAACACCCGGAGATGTTGTTATAACCCTATCTGACGATAAAAATAAATCCACTTGGGGTAATATTGTCAGATCGGGTAACAATTTGATTATGAAAACAAAAATCCCTTTGAAAAAGGCCATATGCGGAGGATTACTAAAATTGAAACACATTAATGGAGAAACGTTGCCTATCTACATCAATAGGGGTGATGTTACAGGTCACAAAAGTTTGAAAATTGCAAGAGGTTTTGGTATGCCAATACTCAAGCCCAATTCAGATCGTCATCAAAACCAGCAGTCGCAGGATTCTCTAGCGCTAGAGTTTGGTGACTTGATCATTGAGTTTGATATTGAGTTCCCACAGCTGGGTCAATTATCAGATAGGCAATACGACCTTTTAAGTGAGGCTTTAAGTTCATCCCGTAGTAGAAATCACGATGGATCCATCAAGCTTGGATCCGTAAAGCATAATACAGTTTCAATTTCATCCTCATCTATTTCGGGTTCGATATCAAGCGAAGATATTGTTGACGATGCTACCGTCAGTAAATCTTCGCTCGATTCATCTCTCAAACAATCCCAACCTAAGGATGGAATATCCGAAAGTGATAAAGCAATGATAGATGAGTCGAACGAAGGAGAGACGGATTCTTCTGGTTCATCGGACTCGTTGAAGATTGTTGATGATGATGATATTATCTATCTTATGGATTACGATGAATCGGCTTCTAGCCATAATCAACTGGTGGATGAAGATGGTGATGAGTTCTTGAATTACGGACCTTCTCATCAAGGTAAAAAAAGGTTTAGAAGGGGTTGAGAGCTTTGCATGAGAGATGTTTATGCTTGTAAGGTTTTTTTGTTATTTTTTTTTACTGTTCTTGTTTTTAGTTTTTTTTCTTATCGCTTTTCTATTCTTATGATCCGGTGTTTCTATTTTGTATTCTTAGTTGTGTCTTACTTGAAGCTGGTATTGTTGAGTCTTCAGGTCTGCCATTGAGGTTCTGTACTTTTATTATTTTATTTTATTTTATTTTATTCTGCAATCAGTAGTGTTATTCCCAATGTTATCTATTTATTTGTTTTTGTTTGATACTATTATTAAATTCGTATTCGCAGTTGTGGATATCCCGTATACGGAGGATTGCAGCCAGCATATACGGTACAGTACGGTACAATGGTATATACAAGCTCTCTAGCGTCGCATATAGTACAAATCAGGCACCGCCCAGAAAATGAAGGCTGGTGTAAGTAAAATACACGGTGTACGGGTGAACAGTTATATTATATAATATATTATGTAACTGCAACTATAATTAAAATTTAAAAACATTAAAGGAGAGTCGCCAAAACGGCGAACGAGACACCGGGACGTGTAAACAGGTTTCTGTTTTGAGTTGGCAAGTTTTATTTTTATCTGGTTGTTCCTTTTTTTCTTTGATTCTTTTGGTGTTTCAATTGTTGTTCTTGTCGACAGTGTATATCGTGTATCTTCAATTAGTTATATTTCAATCATGGATAAGTTAAAGGAAGTAAGTATTGTTCTGTTTTAATTGTCTGACTGTGATGCTTGTGTGTTCGGGTTTGGTTGTTGTGTATCCGCCGGGCGTCATTGTTGGTCTGTCTGCCTGTCCGTTCTTTCGTTCGTTCTATTGATTGCTTTTGATCACTCTTCAAACAGCTAATGGCTCAATTGAGTTAGGGATCATTGCGGATTCGATTTAGGTTGTCAAATTGATTGTCGGCGGGTCTGATTTGCTGAGATCATTTTGTTGTTGTATGTGTTTTTTTTTCCTGATGGCGACTTCTTACTCACTCGATGACGATCCGTAGGCTCTCCATTTTTGCAACCTTTTGAACAATTCAAATTTCCCTCTACCAATTGCATTTAATTCATCATAAGGATTTCATACTAACTGTGTTTCTTGTGTTCTCTTTCTTGAATGCGATCTACTACTATAGAAACTAAACAAGTTAAAGCTAGATGCCGAAACTTGGCAAGAAAAGGCTGATGAATACTCAGCAAAGATTAAAGAAATGGAACAAGAGGCTTTAGAAAAAGATAACCAAATCCAAGCTTTGACCAGAAAGAACCAAGTTTTAGAAGAACAACTTGAAAAAGTTGAAACCGAATTGGAAGAAAACAAGAAGATTGCTGGTGATGCCCATCACTTGCAATCTTCCAACGAAAACTACACCAAGAAGAACTCTATGCTTGAAGAGGAATTGGAAGCCTCCCATGCTACTTTGAAGGAAACTACTGCTAAATTGAGAGAAACTGATATCAAGGCCGAAACTTTGGAAAAGAAGGTCACTTCATTGGAAACTGAAAAGGCTGATTTGGAAACCAAGTTCGAAGAATTGGAAGTCAAATACCAAAAGGCCACTGCTGAATTGGAGGAAATTAGTGCCCAATTGGAGAGTTTATAAGAACTAGATACTGAGGAACCTAAAGGAGAAGCTGGTTTTAAAGGTAGAATTTTACCAGCCGAACTTTTGGTTGCTTGTATATTGGTGTTCTATCTTGTGAAAAAATCATTTACATGATCTGGGTTCTGTGTGTGTCATTTCCAATCTCCCTTTTTTTAGTTTCCTCTCTTATGCAATTGTAACTGTGCTTTTGTCAATGTACTTTTTTTTGATTGTTGGCATCGCTTCAACAAACAGCAATTGTTATACCCTTAGTCAGGATTCCTATATATTCTTTACTTTACTTAAGTTGAAATAACTATGATTTTTTATTATTTCTTGTAGTTTCCTTGTCATCCGATCCACCTCAAAAGATATATTGTGTTGATCGCACGTTGGGGGCTTCTACAGTTTTTTTTTTCCGCTGGCTGAGCGGAGCATAAATGAATGCAAAAAAAAATTTACCGTGATTCCTTTAATAGCTTAATATCTTCATACTTGATGGCAGCCTACTTATGCCCATTACCATCGTGATAGGTAATTACTGAGTAGGAAGAGATGGTAGAGGGTTATGATTCGGATTATGCGAATCATCCACCTCCAACTGATTCCGAAGCTGAGATTGAGATAAGCAACCAGCAACTACCATCCTACTACGCTACTGGATCAACTGCAGCTTCCTCTGCCTCTTTATCTACGATATTAATTTCATCTGACTTGCGCCATATTGGCAGCAACAGCAATTCACTACATACTGCTAGTGGTAGCAGACTCAATAGTAGTAACAACAGCAACAACAACAGCGTCAACAGCAACAATAGCTACCGAAGCATATCTGGAGCCGTGACCAATAATTCCAGTGACACAAACGTTGTAGCCTCAAATTTGAATAGGAGGATCAGTAGTAGCCGGGTGAATCTAACGTTACACTCAAGAAGCAACTCACATGAGACGTTATTGGCGACGGGCAGCGACGAAGTGTTGTTGAACCAACTTGTCTTGCTTGGTATATCGTCCACTGCTAACAGGGATATCAACTTGCAACGCAATTCGTTGAAAGAGTTGGGTTTGAAGAGTTTAACACCCAGACAACATACTGCTGTTGCCATATGCCGGGATATTTCGTTGATCGTGATACTGAAGTACTTGTACATCCTATGGAAAAGTTGGTATAACATGATGAGCGAGCCTATATATACAGCTAATTTTACCACTGTTAGAGCATCAGAATTTTTTTTGGCTGGTGTTTGGTGTATTGTTTCTGGCTATTTGGCGTATTCTATATTGGATGGTTTGATGGTTAGGTGGATTGTTATGTATGCTATCTCTGCTGCTGTTGTTAGAATGTTGAGTATGTCTTTGTTCATCATCATGTTGGTTGAATTGATATCTTTCATGTTCAATACGCAAGACAACGAGTACTGCTTGCCTACCTGGATTTTGATATCGTGTGTTATGACTTTGATTTATATCATTCAGAATTTTGTCACTTCGAACCTAAGGTTAGACGAGCATTTGTTGGATCAACAGTTGAATAGCGAAGGTGATGCGCGTGAAGAGGGTACTGCGTCATTCGATCGAGAGAACAATCAAGATGCTCAAGATGAAGAAGGCGAAGATTACTTAGAATTAATTCGAGAGGGTCAATTGAGGGGTGGTATTGGAAACGAGTCAAAGGGAAAGCCAAAGGGAAAAGAATCCAAAACGAGAAGAACCGTAGATTTGTACAATATCACCGTTTTTGCAGTCATTCCTATTGGTGTTGCTAGTTTTTTAACTATGATTGGGTTGATGCGACTGCTGCTTATTTTTAGGTTGGAGATTACCGTTGAGCTTAATAAGATTGCTTCGAGTGTTAAATGGTGATCCTGGTTGCTTGTTTGAAATTTTGTTGTTAGTTTTTTTTTGTTTCTGTTTTGCCTTACTGTATATTTATTTGATGGACTTTTTAAGACCATTTTCAATTCTCATCCCCACCTTTGAAGAGCGTGTGTGGGTTTTGGCCGCTTGTGCTTTTTATTCTTTCGTTTGCGCTTTGATTTATCTACTTTGGAGTTTGGTAGTATATTTTGTATTCATTTAATTTGGCTTTAATTAATTCAAATTGTATTTAATGTATTGAATACGATCAGAGACTTAGCATTTTTCCCTTTTTTATGCGAAATGTTGGAGCACCAAGTGGTTACCCGTCCTTTGAAAATTTTCTTAGGTGAGCAGCGAGGAAAGCGGAAGGCTCACTGGGCCCGCATTGGATTTAAGTGGTTGAGATGAAGTTGAAGTTCGACAAATTAGACGAGCCAGAAGAGCGTGTTCCTTGTGTTTCAAGTAACTGGATAAAGGCAAGATGGTTGTTCATATTTTAGGTAAAGCTGTCAGGGGTAAATACAAGGTCAACGTAAGTGTGCATTATTGGCTGGAGTAAGCTAGGCTGATGTGGATCTGGGCAACTCCCTCTATATTTTCATTTCTTTATTGGACAGAATTGAAATTGTAATACTAACATATTTTTACTTTAACTTTGTATAGTACGGTCTTGCCGCAACTTTTTATGGTATTGGTTTGAACGGGGCAACCAAGATCTGCTCTAAGCTTGGTTTTTACCCAGGTATGAGAATGCATCAGTTGACAGAACAACAAACGATGGCCGTTACTAAGGAGTTATCTGAAATGACTATCGAATCTAAATTATTATCCCAAATTAGAGCCAATATTCAATTGAAGAAAGATAACGGCTCCTACGTTGGTTTCAGACATGCCTTGGGGCTACCTGTTAGAGGTCAAAGAACAAAGACCAATGCTAAGACTGCTAAGAACTTGAATAAATTGAACAGAAGATTTTAAACTGGTTTGTGTGTTTTTAACAAAGAAAACGTTCACATTCAAAATGCTTCTGAAATTAATACTTTTTTTCCTGAATTACGTATTAGAAATTAAAGGAAGAGAGTAGGGAATAAAAAGATGTGGGGGAGGTATGTGCCTTGCTGTGTTGTCGTTGAGTTGGATTATGAGACTCTCTTCTCTTCTTACTGTTCTATTCAGCTGTGTTATATAAAAGATTATCCTTTTTGAACCATTTTTTCTGGTTCGAAGTCCTGTATATAATTATTAGAATGTTGTTGCGCTCGCTTACAGCCCGCCGGTTGTACTGGTGTGGCATGTTCGTGACAGCATATGCTTCCAAAAATGACAACTTAGTGTTTTAGTGTCACTCTGACTGGTCTGTAGTGTGTGCTTTGTATATTCTGCCACATGTATGAACGTACTCGGTTAGGGGATAGCAAATAGGAGCATTTAGGATGTTCGACCGATGAATACAATAATCTATCTTTGGGGATATCAAAGGCATCTTATTGATTCATGCCAGAGGAAGGTCTACGTACTCCTTTTTCTTACGTCATTAGACTCGTTTTATAGAAATCTATTGAAACAAAGTATCTCATCTTCCATTATCTGATAGTGATGACTTCGACACTTAAGACTAATATCTATGGCAGGTCGATCGACGCGCGTGTACAAATAAATTATTTGTTCAGCCCGCCCGGCAAAATTAGACCCGGCCAAGAACGACCTACGACCGACTCGCGAGACACTTCATTGGGAACTTGGGAGGGTGGGAGTCAAAAAGAAATTATGGATACACGCAATTTTTAACGCAAAACCTCAATTACCACGGGGCTAAGCATTCTTGGACACTGGTGTCTCCTTGTTACTAAATTAGTTAGATCCTCCTGCTAGTCCCCACACGTTCTCATTGTCACTATCTCACGTTGTGGTTGAATACGTCCAGTCTCTTACTGCTGTCCTCTGCTATATTGCTAAGTTGGGTGATCATACCCAACGGTTCTCAAAGTATCAAATCGCTCTCGTTCACTATGAGTTTAGGAAAGCAGCTCAAATTCTACACTAAGGGCTTCGTTGCTCTGAACACTCTTATTATAAGTGCAATATACGGTGTGCTATGCTCCGTAGTGTTAACTATCGTGGGTAAGAAGAACTTGGCTCAATGGAGCACTGCAAGGTTTTACTATGGAGTGTTCAGTAGAATAATGGGTATCAGAATCAAGCTCAATGGGGCCGAAAAATTGGAAGGTTTGCCAGCCATCTTGATATCCAACCATCAATCTGAAATGGACATCTTGATCTTAGGAAGAATCTTCCCAAAGAGATGTGTTGTTACTGCAAAGAAACAGTTGAAATACATTCCATTTTTAGGATGGTTTATGTCTCTCTCAGGCACTTTTTTCTTGGATAGATCCAATAAGGCAAAGGCAATCGCAACTTTGGATCATGCATTGGAGGATTTGAAGAAAGATAAAGGTGCATTGTTCATGTTTCCTGAAGGTACTAGATCTTATTCATCAAAACCAACTTTGCTACCTTTGAAAAAGGGTGCTTTCCATTTGGCAGTTCAAGCACAAATACCAATCATCCCATTGGCTGTGTCAAACACCTCCAACTTATACAGTATATCTTTAAAGAATTTCAATACTGGTACAATTAACATTGAGGTTTTGGATCCTATTGAAACAAAGGGCCTTACAAAAGATGATGTCAACAAGCTGGTTGAGGATACCCAAAAGAAGATGGAAGCTGCCATCGCGGAACTAGGAATGAGTGAGGTTGATGGAGAAGAAAGTGCCGTTAGGCTAGAAGATGAAGAATCTGTCCTATCTAATTCGTCAGAAGCTGGCGAATCAACTGCTTTACTACCAGCACCCACTGTCAAATGATCTATGTAATAGCATTTTTAAAGGAAAAATATTAAAAAAAATTAAAAAAGCAAAAACTTTGTTTTCATTATTTATTTCTGCAGTATTTAGGCTTACGAAAGGGTTTATTTCAATTTACTTTTCCCCTTTCTGTATTCTACTATATAGTACATAATATGATTGAAAAATCGACTACCCAAGGATTTCCTTAATAAGAGCAATTCTGAAATGTGGCTGAGTTCTCAGCCACATACAGCGCTGAATTTCTTTGGCGAGCGTTGAAGTCGGTCTTCAAATGCTACCCATATCTATTAGCTAGATAATAGTACTAGGGCCTTCGGTTGACTCCTAAACTGATCATCACACAACATGCCTTTTTGGAGTAATAAAAAGAGCAGTCAAGAAGAACCCACAGATTCAGAGTCACATGCATCGACACAATTATCATCAGAGTCTAACGACGGTCTACGAGAATTGGGTCAAGTTCTCAACGATGCCCTAACTTCCAAGTCAGGATCTTCAAGCATGTCAGGAAATCAGGAAGATGATAAAGTGTTATCTTTAAGAGATATTGCTGAAAGACGAGCAATTTCGTTATCTCTAGATAACTTTCCAGTAAGCTTATTTTATATTGAAATACCGATATTAAATGTTTTAATCTACTAACATAACTAAATTACCTCTTTCAACGTTTTTTTTTCGTTGATTTATGAGGTGCAATTTTGTGTTTCCATTAGAAAGAAATGTCGTGTCTTACAGCCATGGACGAAATGATGGAGTGTATGTCTCTAGGAGGGCAGATTAGAAACTACTATAGATACGGAGACTTCAGTATGTGCGATCCACAAAATCAGAAGATGAATTTCTGCTTCAGCAATTCGCTAAATACCGGTGCAGTCAAAGAAGAAAAGATTCAAGAATTTTATAAGAATAGATTGGTTGAACAATTGAAAAGAGGTAGTAGTGAAGATATCTGGGAAGCTAGAAGATGATAGGAAACTTGCATTCAAATTGTTGTAAGATCTTTCAAGTGTTTGTTTATCGTGTTCACTTGGCGTTAGCTATCACATTAATTTTGTATATAGGATATCTAATCAATATTTGACATTGTTGGGAGAGAAGTTTTATAAAATTTTATAAAATAGAGAAAACAGATTAGGCATTCGGTCGCTCAAATTCAAAAAAAAGAACTTCGAATCGATGGATACGCGAGTTGAAGATTCGAATATCATATCAAAATCGTTTTACGTTTGTTTCATGCTGTTGAAACTGAATATGCGACAAAAATAGAAGTGAGTATTGAAAGAACGAAGTTAGATTTGACTTAGTTTCACAGCGTTGAATCTGGAATAGGCATAAATGTCAACAGCCTTGCGAGCAGTAATTACGAAGGTTTTTTGAATTTGTATATTGATGTCCTCCGGTTATACTTAGTCTGATTTAGTTTGTGGCCACGAATGAATAAATCATCTTCATAGGCAAGCTTGGTTAAGTCTTCTGGATGTACGGTAGAGTGTGATATTTCATTTGTTGAATCTTAACTAGGAGACGACTGCAAAGTTTTTTTGGTTTAGTAAATATTATAAGCTTGAACAAATTGCAAGATATCACTTGCGGCGCCGTGATATGTCATAAATATAGGCTTTTTAAAATTACCTGCACAGGTTGAGGGTTGAATATATATATATCTATCTCGACTAATTATAAAGTGCTTGCAGTAGAGATATACACGCATATGGCAAATGTATATGATATCCTAATTGCTATTGTCTCATCATCGTTGATCGTTTAATCACTACTGGCTCTGAGGCTTAGGGAAGCCAGTACCGAAAAGTAAATTTATGAATTTGCGAATTGAGTTAATTTTTAACTTGAAACAACTTCTGTACATGAATATGCATGTGCAGATACAAATCAAGGCTGGGCAGTTGACGTCTGTTAAATCTGTGTTATTTTCAGCTAGGGTACCATGACCTCGTAGTTAGTGTTTGCAAGTCGCAGTCTGCGGGGATAGAAAAGCTTATCAATTTCTATATCTGATGGCGGCCAGCCCCTTCTCTCTTCCCTGTAGTCGGTTTACAATGTACAATATGACAATTCTGAGTTCACATCTATTGCTTCTGTATCACACTCCAAAAAGAATGTTTTATACCTTTTTGAGTAAAACACCAGTAAAGATATATTTCAACTGCATACATATTTAAATGGAAATTAGATGTATTACAACTGTGAGCAAAGACTTAATAGTCCTGTTGGGACTCAAGAACGGATTTTGCAGCTCGAAATTATTTATGGTATTTAGCAGTTTTTTTTGAAGCGACTCAAAAACTTTGCAAAGTACTTGATCTAGCATATTATCAGAAAAGGATCCAAAGTAAGTTGTACATCTATTTAAGTGTACAAAGTACTCTCCCCAGCCTACCGAAAAAGGTTTTAAGACCTGTAGAACTATATACATTATATACTTCAAGGACGTGGTGCCTTCCCTGATAAATAGGATGAAAACCGTGAGAATACAAGTTAATTTTTTCATTCATTCGAAACACAAAACAAAAAAAGGTACACAATTATTTGAAAAGTAAAGGGGAGGGAAAATAAAAGACTTTCGTACTATTAAGATGGGATAGATTGGCGCTGTGGGACGGCTATGAAACTGAGGGAGCATTGTTTAGTCACCAGTCTACGCATTGAGGGGGTATTGTTCAATCACCAGTGCCAGTCTCCGAATTGATGCAACCATTGAAGTGAGGGTACAAATCAATGCATTTACACATATGCATAAACTAGAACCCACTGCCATCGTTTTATCCAGTTCTATTTGGGGAATTTGCGGCTCAGAGTATCCACATTATGCAACTGACCGTATTTGTTCGAATGCAGGCTTCCAAGGCAGGAGATTATCTCATGTAGTCAACATGAACTCAAAACATATAGTATGTCTGGCTATTATATATATTATATATATTGCAGGCCTTTGTAATGTTTGTTGTGCTCTTATTTCCTTATTATGTTTTTTAATATATGACTTCGCTGAATTTGAAACATATCTGAAGCTGCTCCCAGGCATTTTTAAGTAGTTCTATCGCAAGATGAAGGATTTCACCAACACAGACAGGAATGAAAGATCATTATTCAACAGAATATTGCAAGACCAGAAGAGAAATACAGAATTTCTGGGACGACCTCTGTCGTTAAAGATGTTGATCGATAGAAATTCTGGTTCTTCATCCTCTCTGAAAAAAGGATCAAAATCAAGTGGTTCATTGGGTACTAGAAAAACATCTACATTATCAGTTAAAAGCACTCATTTGGAAAAAGACGACATGTCCTCAGATAATATGTCTGTATCATCTGTTTCAAGCTATGACTCTCTTAAAATGGATTTTTCTGGTACTACATCTAATCAAACAACACCAAGCCAGATTTTGGTCAATCATGAAAAGAAGAGAATTCAGATATCAACAGAAGAATTTTGCTGCTTTTGTAAAGAACCTCTATTGAATTCCTTTGTTGGTGAGAGTTTAATCAACCTATCTTGTGGGCATCATTCACATTTCGATTGTTGTGCCGAAATGCTTTCATTTAACAGAGCACAGATTTTACAAGGCTTGTATGATATATCAGAAGAGAGTACTGTACTTTGTCCCATTTGTGGGGTATCCCACGTTTGGGACAATGAAGATTTAAGGGATGATCTTATTAGAAGCCAGCTGTTGAGTGTCGATTCTGATAGCATTCTAATCTTTAAACAAGACATGTTTCTTGAAACACCAACATCAATGAGTCTGTCTCAACAGGTCACCACTCCACTAGCTTTAACTTCCAATCTTGTACCTCCTGAGACTCCAATTGATCAAATAGGTATGGAAAGTGAAGCATATAAATTGAGCATCAACGATGAGCTGCCGAAGAGGGTGCCCGAACCCCTCAGTTTAGATCCATCCCCGACAACAAAAGGCAACTTTTTTGCAGTCTCGCCTGTAGTTTCAACGTTCCCTTCCAAAAGTGAGTCCAAATCGAACTACTTGTCCACACCGGTATCTGATAGTTTTTCAATTAAATCCTTGTTTGGAGATAAAACTGAAATCGTCCCAGAAATTTCTAAAATTGTTTTTGATGATGAAAGAAGTATAAAAGATTACTATGATCTACCTTGTGTTCTTAACATTCTCCCTTCAAACTATGAACCTGCACCTACCTCTTCATCGGAAGAAGAATTAGCTGAGAGCATTGAAAGAAAATCAGAAATAACTAGGGAAATCATTTGTAACTTCGAATTGAAGCTTAATCAACTCAAAGAACTGGATATTGCAAATCTGGGTGAATTGATAATATTTGATTATATTCAAGTAATAGCCATTGGGAGTCACACCTATAATATGTGCCAAGCTTATCTATTTGAAAATTTCTTAGTTATACTAGATAGCACAGGAGAAGAAATAATTCAAAACATTGATATCAGGGAGCAGCTTGTATCAGTGTTTGAAGATCCAAGAGATGGATCCTTTATTATTATTCTAGCAAGCTTGCAATTGCCAGAAGTTGTTTTTGCAAGTGGAGTCGAAGTTGTTCAAGATAAATGGAGAAAACTTTTAATGAGATGTCTTGTGCAAAAGAAAAAGACTAAATCAATGGCAACAAGGCTAAGCATTGCTGGCGGTGAAAATAAGGGAGCGAGTACCGTTCTTAGTCCAACTACTCAAGGAATTGCCAAAGATATTCCCCTAGTGCAGATGTCGACAAACGGATGGGGACTTTTAGAACATAAAGAGAATTTGATTCCACCTGATGTCCAGAAATTCAGCAAGTTGGTTTCCAAAGGTTTGGATTTGCCAACTGTATTCTTAAGACGACAAGTCTGTCGTCCAGATCCAACTCCAGTTACTTTGATTCTTGCTCTTGTTCTAATAAATAACAGAGACCTCGGTCTCGATGATGACCAGTTTACAAACGAAATCAGATCTTTGGTTAGAAATGTTTTAAGCTGGCTTAACATGGAAGACAAGCTAGGCCTGGTCTTTCTGGGTAACAACAAATCTAACTCTTCTCTAGGAAACTACTATGGTTGTGCTTCAAAATTATGGGAGGGATGGGAGGAAATTATAAGATCCATTGAATGTTATACGTTGGAAGGTGAGGGGGCAACAAAGGATAATTTGTGGAAAGATGCCTTGAAATATATTGATTTGCTGTCCATTGCCTCTTTTGAGGTTGAAAATACTATTGGAGCAACCAAAAGTATTCACCAAACCATATTCGTCAGCAGTAGCGTTGTTGAGGATCTAATGACTAATAACGAAATCCAGACAACATGTTACTTGTCTGACATGAAAGGAAAAACAGCTAATCAATATATTAGCAACATCTGCAAGGCTTATTCTGCACAGTTTCATTCCATTTTATTAGTCGATG
Organism: Ogataea paraovalis; assembly: GCA_030565405.1. Lineage (NCBI taxonomy): Eukaryota > Fungi > Ascomycota > Pichiomycetes > Pichiales > Pichiaceae > Ogataea > Ogataea paraovalis. Next base: position 1,822 of record JAJMBU010000051.1, on the reverse strand, counting down.
AATATCAATATCAACCAGAAGAGCTAGTCACTCATTTCAAAGCATTAAATGCATCTCAAGAAATTGATACTCCTCAATTTAGTGTCAAGCAGCATCTCTGTTTAGATTTTGACTTGCTGAACAGAAAACTCTCAGACTTGGTTAAACAATTTCACGAGGTATCAATCACAAAACTCAGAACTACCTTACAAACAGCAAAAGGAATCAGTCTAATTGAGTTTGAATCGCAGGATGATATCACTAAGAGTTTTTCTGCAGATACCATCAACATTGAGTTAAACAATGTCAGCAACAGTTTTGAAAAATCTTTGATATTCAAGTTGAGAATTGACCTTAATGCTATTCCATTAAACTCTATCAGGCAAGGTTGTAAAATTGAGTTGTTGACCAATTCGACTGTTATAGAATCTTACACATATCTATCTTCTACGAGAACCGAGATTTCAACTTTCAAAAATGATACGTACATCAGGTTATCGCTTAATTGCTCTGATCCATTATCATCTACGTTACCACTGAACTTTTTGGTTTCAAATAAAGAAGAAGGCACTGACAAAAACGATTTGATGTTTTCAATCTTACCAAGACTTTCTGGTGTCAGAAACGCTTCATTTGTAAAAAGAAAGATTGAGTTGTTAATCATTGAGACTTTTAAAAATTGTGTTTTAACTAAAACAAATTTCAACTACAATACGAAAGAGCAGATCAAAGTTAGTATGAAAAATCTATCAAACGAGATTTGGGAGCTTGTGAAATCATGCAATAGCTCTAATACTTCAAATAAATGGAATATTGACGATTGGTCCGAAGGACTATTGCAAGAACTCTTAGATATAGCGGAAGGGTATTCTATGAGAAACTACCAATTGAGTAATTACAAAGTGGTTTCGAAGTTTTTTGAATTGCTATAATTTATTATGCTACTTTTTATGTATATTTTTGAGGAACTACAATATAGATTATTGACACAAATAAGCATATTGAAGATATGCATGACTCATAGGGGATTGGTATCTAAGACCCAGAATGACCAGAAAGCTCTACCAAGAGTAAAGATATATAGGAGGATCTGAAAGCTGTACAGTAACTATATAGAAGCTAAGTGGTATGCTGATCTCGAAGTCTCTTCACTCATAAATGGAACATAACACCGGGAATAATGAATGAATGAATTTATACTCCCACCGTTTATCCTATATACTCTTAATAATAATAACATTTCTTAATAATATATTGGCCCGTACTTTTTTCCGTATGACATTGATGTAGCGCTTAGCTGCGTAATCAAAGTGTGTATATTACTGCCAGCTTATCAGCCCGGGACTTATTGCCAAGGAGTAAATCCTACCTCGTCTTCTTTCCGAATCATCTTTTTTCGTGAGTTTTTCCGGTGACCGTTTTTTTTCTACGCACTTAGCCAAGCTTTAACTCTTACCTCTCTGATCAAGCACAATCTCATGCACTAGGCTAAATTGACTGCGGCTATTTGGTGGATATGATCTTTTTATAATAATAACAATAATAATAAATCTTTATTCCCGGTGTTGGTATCCCATTTATCAGAGAAGGCACCACAGCTTTTGTCCATATACACTACTTACTAACTCTATGTACAGCGTTCAGATCATCATCTATATTTTCCTGTACCAGCTTGGGAGAGTAATTCTAATATTCTCGTCGTTAGGCCCATTTAGCAGAACAGTAGACCCATCAGTGAACTATGTACGTTACATAACCTTAATAATAATAATAATCAATCAAATATTCTCGTCGTTAGGCCCATTTAGCAGAGCAGTAGACCCACCAGTGAACTATGTACGTT
>JAJMBU010000050.1:0-100450 GCA_030565405.1 Ogataea paraovalis | reverse complement strand
GCTGCTGCTGCTGTTGTTGTTGTTGTTGTTGTTGTTGTTGTTGTTGTTGTTGTTGCTGTTGTTGCTGTTGTTGCTGTTGCTGCTGCTGCTGCTGTTGTCGCAGTTGCTGTTGTTGTTGTTGTTGCTGCAGTTGTTGCTGGGGAAGCGGCTGCTTCTCCTGTCTGTCAGAACTGCGGGAAGTAGACTTATCACCGGTAGGTATAGCTTGAGATGACGTACCTTGCACCGTAGGTGTATTCGCTAAAGATCGCCTGGAGGCGACAGCTGACAACTGCCTCGTACCTCTCTTCACTTGAGCACGAGATTCAGTTCCCAATTGTTTCCTACCTTGCCCAGAGGGAGTCATTGATAGCATGATCGTACCAACATTTGAAGCAGTGGATGTCCTCTTTGATGATACTAAAGTAGAGGTAGCCGGCCAGAATTCAGTGGTTGTACCTAATGACTTATCGAACGTTTTCTTTATTATCGGTTCACTTTCCTTCGGCAAAGAGCTTGGTAAAGTTGGCGGTTGTAATCTAGAATTTGGGGACCTTTCAATAGGAGAATCGCTGTATTCATCATCACTGGTAAACCCTGGTAACTTTTCGCCTGCACTTGTTTTATTGTGTTGATGCGCAGCTTCACTTTGTAATGCGGTACTGGATGCAATTGATGCCGAGGACGCTGCTCCTGCTTCTGCTGCTGATGAAGATGATGCTTGATTACTGAATGCCTTTTGGTTATCACTTGTGAGATCCCAAAGAAGCGACCACCATTCATTTAGAAAGCTTTCTGGTGCGTTCGTTATCATTTTAAGATGTATATTAGCTAAGATATCGCTGCTGTCATAATCAAGTTCTGCATCTGGACTGGCATTTGGGAAGTCAGTCTCCGAGATATCCAGCCTTTTTCTCTGTTCCTGTGTCAGGTCTTTTATTCTAATTATTGGTAAAAAATTAAGGTTCTTAATTTTATCCTCCTTGATTAAGCTTTTAAGAGTGTCTGTTGCATTTGTTTTAATCATGTACTCAAAGATATAAGAAAAGAGTAATTGCTTTGAATCTTGAGCTATCAGATCAGTAACCAAGTAATTTGGGTAAGTGGACTTTGCATCTTTTTTTGTAGTTATTGGAGTTGCAGTCACTCTACTCCTCTGGTTCCTTGGTTCTATATTTCCGCTTGGTGGGATGGACTTTTGATTTCTATTTCTCATTTGTTATTAAAACCCCATATGCTGTACGAATTGAATTATAATAGTTCTGCTCTTTCTTTTTAAGGTTATATATACAGACGATGGAATTGAAATAGATGTAAGCGTTTATATACTTGATTGAAAAGGATACAAAATAGACATATAAGAGGATGGTAACAAGATGATCTAACAAAAACAATGCATTAAATTTGGTGATAGGGCCAACTCTCTATGTGAATAACGAGAGAGGAAAATGAAATATCAATTGTGAGCCTATACAATGAAGAGAATGATGTTGGAGCCCTATAAACAGAGGGTAATTATGAAGATGGAGGATTCAAAAAAAAAAAAAAAAGAGTAAGCCAAAGGATGCACAACCTGGAGGGCACGTATAGGTATATATACAAAGGGAGGAGATGATGTCTCTATATGTTCAGGCGTGTAGAGACAGATATAAATGTATCTATATATATGATAGAAATTGAGAATAAAGCAATAAACAAATCAGTTAGACATCAACATATATATATATATATATACTTGCATAAATTATATATATCGATCTTAATATATGCCCTAGATCTCGGTCAAAGTGGGTCAGTGAAGTCAAGGTTTATTATAAACGATGGGAAAATATGCTGCGATGAAAAGGATAATAGGGAGGTATGCATATCGAAATTAAAAAGAAACGACGCTGGGGAACAGGCTGGCAAGCAGAGCCTCAAACGCTGCTGGGCCTGGGGGAAGCCACAGGCTCGAGGAAAGGGCGGCTGACGCAGAGACAGACAATGCTGCAGCAATGCACGGTGCTGTCTCTGGCTGCCGGCTGCCGGCCCGTGGTGCCCGGCCGGGCCGCATCGCTCTTCTCTCCCCTGGGCGGTCGGTGGCTGCAAAATTCAAATGCCAGAAGGCCAGGGCCAGGGTCAGGGCCAGGGACAGGGGACCCCCGGCGTTCTGGCCAACAGATAGACAGACAGACAGACAGACAGGCAGGCAGCCAGGCAGCCAGGTCTCAACAAACTTCCCTTCAACCACAACGAACTTTCAGTAGTGAAGGGCGAGCGTCAAATCACCGTCCATCCCAGAGCCTCTTCCCCTCACGAGCACAATTGCAGCCCTCTTGTGATGTAAAGACGGGCTGAATGTAGAAAGTTGACTCCGGTCAAAAATAGCCTTCATAGCAAACTGACAAATGACACGATACCATTGGTTTGCCAACCGCATAGTGGAATATTTTTTTCAGCGTTAATTGAACAATTATTTCAAGAACATTCCATCCCAACCCAAAAACAATAATTGGGATAATCGTCAAGACGTTGAACGATACATAAAAAAGCCTTTCTTTCTCCCTAAGCGGAAATCGTATCATTCGTCGATCGAAGAATTAGTACTTCGGACAAACACCCGTTGTTACTACACACGCGGATATTTTTGTGTGATGGTATAATAATTTAAGTTCTGCGAACATAGAGATCTGAACCGCGTTTTAAGTTTCTATTGTTTAATCTTTGAAAATCTAATTAATTATTGCCATTATTAATATATATTACTTTTTTCCATTGGAAAGTGACTGAAAATCCAAGATTCTGATGCGGTCTATCGTACAACTGAACCATAATTCCTGCTTCATCTTTCAAATTGATAGGACACCCATTTTTCAAATCTATCAATTTAGTTACCTTTTGCAAAAGGCAAATTGCAAAAGTAGTAGTAGTAGTAGTAGTTGCATGCACACACCTTGAATTGAAATAACGCGTGGAACAAAAAAAAAGTTCTGCCTTTTTATTGAAACAGACTATGATATGATAGGCAATTTTAGGCCGATCATTGATGATTGAGCCACGTACCCCAAAACAGAATTAGTGCAAGCTTCAACCCTCTAATTTTTATTAAACCTCCAGGGTCGCTTAATCAATTAGTAGCTAGTATATATATATATATATATTATAGTCAAAACTTGAGTACATAATAATATATATATTAAATTTTAATTATATTAATTTTAATTTTTTTAAGGCGGCCGACGCAGGGCATCCATTCACCGCGCTCGCGCGCCCCGCTATTCTCATATCACACACTCCAAGAAATGATGCTGCGACAACCAGCCCAACCAGGCAGAAACAAAAATATGGCCTCGCTGGGCTTCAATTTTGTATGCATCGGGCTTCTACTTCCACTTAACAGGGAACCAAGGAAAAAAAAATGTTGGCCAAATCAAGAATTTAATACATCCACTTTACGTACGGCTCATTGATTATCCAATAATAGAAGATTACTAGTTAATTCGATGGCTGTGATCGGCCCACAACGAAAAAAATGCTGGAGCAAATAGTACAAATTGAACGTGACTCAAGCGTCTTGATCTGTGTTTTTTGTTTTTTTTGTTTTATTTCATGTAGCTTCTTATGTTCAGGCTAACTTACGCTGGCAAACAAGAAAAGAAAAATACAGGAAATTTACAACTACTTAGAGGACATACATTTAACGTTGTGTGCTAGTTCACAGTTGTCAAAATGAGGAATAAAATACGGAGTATTTTTTTGTTTTTGGTTGAAATTAATAATTCAAAGGTTTGTTTTGCTTTTAACTGGACCGATCATACATTCTCGTCCAATACTCTTCCCAGCCTAGTAGTGAAAATGATTTGGATCTCCCTTTTCGAGTTCACCCGAGGCTGAGAAGTTCTGCAGCCTGAACAGGGCAATCTTCTCGCGCAGATCTCCATGCAGCAGGTGCATGAACCTTTTCAGTTAATATTGTTCGTAGGCCGGACTGGAGGGGAAAGTCTGGATCGACAATCAACAACAGATTAAGAGGCGGGGTGGAGAACATCTCTAACAGGAACACAACGACCCCTTTGGTTTAATTCAGGCCAGTTTTGATTGAATAGTGCATGTGCTTTTACTATCATTCACCTTGCTTCATAGGTTGCATGATCAAAAATTATAATTCTCACATCAGACAAACGATGCTAAAACGGAACAACAAACAGGTTAGATTCTAGGTTGTTCCGTTTTGGCATCTTTTGTATGTTAAAAAAGCAACGCTTCAGTGAAAGGCAAGAAAGCTGCAATTGCATCCAACTATTGTACGATTTGCTTTTCATAAAGAAGTTTTGTGTATTGAATCAGTTTGTAAGAATTGTTGTATCATTCAAAAAGGACAAAGAAAACAAGCCATCATCTAGAAACTCAACTATTCTTCGTTCTTTTTTTTATAATATACTAGAATTTCATCTTCAGCTTAATTATCGTTGGAAACGATGCTCCAGAAAACAAAAACAAAAAAAAACAAAGGATGACGTACCAGATGCAAAAGACTATGTACAAGCATTCTAGGCTACTAGTTGATTCTGCACAAAATCAGACCACGAAATAACGATTTTAAGCTTCCACTTTCTGGACCTCTGCCTTCTCTGGAAACACATTTGACTCTCTTAAAATACAACACCGCTTCAGATACATCTGGTGATTGAGGTTGTGTTACATTGAAGAGTCATAAGATTGAAGGTATTACGGCAATTATTTGGATGGTTTGTTATATCCTTTAACATCACGACCTCCAGTGGCGCCTGATTTTAAAAACCGCCTCTTTTTTATGCTAGTAATTATAGAAGAAAAAGCTTCTAGCAGCCTTACCACAAATCATTTTGTTCTAGAGCAGGTTTTTATCGCTTAATGAATAACTAACCCTGCACGCACGAGATCTATACACATGGTAAACTGCAACTGCATACGTGCGTCCCGAATATCTCGAACAACCGCCGTGCACTTATATCATCAACTACTTGTTTTATTACAACAACCATTGCAGTAAGTTTTGAACTCTTCTGCTTGTAGGCTGTAAAAATAATTGATCAATAAGCAATTCCATAGAACACTTAATAACCCAATTAGATAAATAAATTAATTATATATATATATATATATATATATACAAAAACTCCAAACGCGTGTTTTTAACCATGTGTGATATATATATACCGTTCAGACGGCGCCATATGTATACTTCAGCTGTATTGTTAGCAAATTATTATTATATTTTTTTCGTGTTACAGCTGTTCTGCGTCTCTCCGCATGAAAAACAATATTCACTGTCGTATATTAACGTGTTCTGCATTTAAGGCCAAAGAAGTGTATTACATTAATTTGCAAGCTACTATATCATACGTTTATTGAACCCATATGTTACCTCGTTTATTTGCATGATCGTTACTTAATCCAGTTCGAACAAAATGAAACAAAGCTCAACTTTCCTAAAGCAGTAGTTAGGACACATGAGCAATAAATCGCATTCATTTTTATTTGACTCCACATATTTTCATATCTTTTTATAGTATGGTGACCTCATGTTCATTTTTTTTCGAAATTGTATAGTACTGTAATCAAAAGTATCCCTTTTATATGGGGATTTTCGCTTGGAAGAAGATGCAACAACAAAAGAACAAACGTAAGGCAAAGAGAACACATGTACAAACTTATTTTTCACAAATTAATATATATAAATATATATATTTATACCATATCTGATTAGCTGCCGTAGTAATGGCCAGACAGAAAGGAGTCACAGATTCAAAATAGAAGAGGGAAAACAAGGTTCTCGATGAATTACAGAGCTGGCGCCACCACGGTAACTCACTCAGTTCTTACATGGCCTTCCTTTTCTCCTCTGATCAGACCGTTAAGTGGCAAAAGCACAAATTAGAAAGGGAGCAAACAGAATTTATCGCGGCGTTTGCATGTTATGTGCTTGCACTGGCTTTGCAGGAGCAAACTCCGTCACTTTTCGGGTTTCACCTGATTCTGTTGATCTACATCACATAAAGAATCTCCATGTTACCACTGTTTCAAGACAGAATTTTACATCTATATATTATATCCTTTAGCGGATTAAGATGAATGAAACTAAATTCCTGAAAATGTGTTAACTGGGTTACTATTTCGTTGCTCCTTCACACCGTTTTCATTACAACACTGATGAACTTTACCCATTCCAATTATCCCCGTTCTTTCTGTTTTTTTTTAAACGTGAATCTGATTTTACTTCACGTTCCTTGATATGATGTTTTTTTTAACAAAATTTGTAGAACACGATGAACTCCATCTCGTCAAAAAAGGGGCGATGATATTTTGAGAGTTTTCATAGTAATCAAATGAAATTTCTATGTTGTATTGCGTGTGTCGTTGTTAATCTGCTATATACTAGGGTATCATTATCATTCTAGCAATACCTAATTCTTACTTTTACCTTTTACTCGGCCTCTATTGTTTCATTGTAGACATTTTAAATGATATTAATATTTCGATGATCTCAGTCTATTAATTAAGCCAAGCTAATGTTCAGATCATTGAAGCTCCTAGATGCAAATATATGAATAGAAAAAGGGGAAAAGATAATTGAAACTTGCCAAGATTAAGAGTCGAAAATGTTTTATATACAGCTGAACTGTATCAAATGATGTAATTACGAGTGTTTCATTTAATAATACTACATATAGTTATCTCAACGACGAGGAGCGTTTCTAGTTTTCTTTTCCTGCATCTATAAAAGGATGACAATAACTTCTTAGATAAACCACTGCCTTTGTTGAAGATTATAAATTGATTGCCTAATTACCGTCATATAACTACAGAGATATTTACTAAGACATATACAGCTTAATTATTTAACAAGTGTAAAAGGAGAAGAAGTGTTCCAAAGATGAACATGCCACCATCATGATTGGAAACAAATAGAAGAGGGGTGGGGCGGGTGTCCTTTGCAGAGAGGGTAGATAAGTAGTGGCTGATGCCCGACTACCAAAGGTTGCTTTCTCTCTCTCCAACCTAGCAAAAAGTATATGTATATATATATTAATTAATAATATTCAAGTCGTTGCAACAAGTTTGTATTTCAGCATCAGAGTAGTGTGTGTGTACAGTGTGGACCACTCCTTAAAAGTATATCTATATATATATATATATATGTATGCCCTCTCGTCCGGCGTCCAGCCTGCCTCCCCGGTCCAATTCCTTCAACAGGGCACACACGAGCCACGGGAGCCTGACAAACAAACACTCACCTCCCTTGTCTGCACACTCTCAAAAAAAAAAAAAACTCTGGTTCGAGATCCAACGCCAAAGCTCGTGTAGCTCGTATCAAATCATTGCGAAGCGAACTGGAAACCAATCGATTCGTCGTCCAGCCAAAAATTTGTACGTGTAGCTCCACACAATTGAATGACGGACGTGTCTTCTTTAGTCGTCATTTCACAATTTATAGAATCGTTCGCTTGTATTCTTCTACCACTCAGGAGCTAATTAACTAACAATAGCTAGCAGGCTGCTCTTGAAATACTTTTTTTTTCAAACCTACGAACATAAATTAAAAAAATTACTAGAAATTGCAGCATCCCATAGAGATATGAACGGAGAGGTGCAGAACGGATCTGCTGGGCAAAACGCCACCATGTCAATTCACTCAATTATGAACCAAAGAGAGATATCTATTGACACTAATGGAACACAACCAACCCATAGAGTATGTATTAGATTTTTATTCTTCCTGTTTAACCATATATTCTTCGATACTAACATTTTTAACCACTTTGTTATTATTTGATTAGATGTCTATATCAGCAATGCTATCTTCGCCATCACGAAAAACCGAAGATACAATTCCAACGACTATAAACGAAGATACTCAAGGATACGAAGATGAAGCACTCGAAATCAAACGTCAAAATGTGATATCCACCAAATTAAGTGGCAATAACCACAGTATTGTTAAAAATGAAAGTAGCAACGATGAAGAGGTGCTTGATGATGAATCTGGTACAGCCGAGCCATTAACTGATGAATCAATGACATATTTGCCTGAAACCATATCTGCTGATGATTTACTCTCTGGATTCCATTCAAGGCTATCAAATATTATTGAATTAGACTCTCTAAACTATAACGAAGCAAACCAGTTAAAGATTATTGATAATGAGTTTAAACTGTTAACAACCACCAATGGTATTTACATCGAACCAAGGATTGTTGAAACCTTGAAATCGGAAGTATTGGGACTCGACGCAAAGTTGTTTGATAAGTTGCTCAAAAGAGAGAAGATTTTACAACAAGAATCAAAAGAATTGGACCAACTTAAAAAGTCACAGTTAAAACAACTAGCGATACTCCAAGACGAAAAATATAGACAAGTTGCTGAAGCAAGACTGGAATCAGCTCAGCCGAACAAAGTCAAGAAAAAGAAGAGAGAATCTCGTAAGAAGTTGGACGATTCACTTGATGCTTCAACGGCTGCATTTATCGATATTGCACCAAAGGGTAGAAAACGTAAGACACCAGGATCACCCTTGCTTCTGGCTCCAAAGCAAGAAACAGATGATCCACTGTCGGTCGATGCTCCTACGATGAAGAGAAAGAGAAGAACCAAACTTGAAATTGAAATTGCACAGGAAGAAAAAGCCAAACAGCCATCTATAAAGAGAAGAAAGAAGGTGGTTAAGGGTGCTAAGGGAACAAAACTAGTGAGCGACAAACTTGAAGAAGGGGAAGTGGTGTCTAAGAGAGGTGGTAAGAGGGCTGGTGCTGGTGCAAAGAAACAAGACAGATCGTTAGTGGCTGATACAGAATCCTTAAAGGAAGAAGATGAAGGCAAACCCGAAGATGAAGCTAAGCTTCCAAGAATTAAGCTAACGTTGAAACCTAAGGTCTCGCCGAAGGAACAAAAAGCCATTGACAAACAGTATGACAATACATATATCTCAATTTGGAAGGACCTCGCTAGAAAAGATGGTCCGAAAGCATACAGATTATATCAACAATCTACTCAAGCTAAGCAGATTAATCTTCGTAAGACGGCAATGTTGGCTGCCAGAGAGTCCAAGAAGTGGCAGATAAAAACTAACAAGTCTCAAAAGGATCTATTGACCAAAGCCAGAAGATCAATGAGAGAAATGCTCAACTTCTGGAAAAAGAACGAGAAAGAGGAAAGAAACATTCGTGCTAGAGCAGAGCAAGAAGCAGTCAATAAGGCGAAGAAGGAGGAAGAGGACAGAGAATCGAGAAGACAATCAAGAAAATTGAATTTCTTACTCAGTCAAACCGAATTATACTCACACTTTATTGGTAAGAAAATCAAAACAGATGAATTTGAAGGTGAGATGACTGACAAATCAATTTCCAACGGTAAGGCCCAGACGTCTCAAGATATTGACGATGTTGACTTATCCCATGCGAACAGCGACTTCCAATCTCTCAACTTTGAAGATGGTAACGATGAGGTCTTAAAGAAAACAGCAGCTGCTAACGCACAGACAGCTCTAATTGAAGCTCAAAACAAAGCACAGGCATTCAATAGCAAGGTGATGGATGAGGATGGTGAAATGAACTTCCAAAATCCAACGTCAATCGGTGATATTAACATCGAACAGTCCAAGCTGTTGAATTGTACGTTGAAAGAGTATCAAGTGAAGGGATTGAACTGGTTGGCCACTTTGTATGAACAAGGTATCAACGGTATTTTGGCAGATGAAATGGGTCTTGGTAAGACCGTTCAAAGTATTTCTGTTTTAGCATACTTAGCTGAGACTCACAATATTTGGGGTCCATTCTTGGTTGTTACACCTGCTTCTACACTTCACAATTGGCAGCAAGAGATAACCAGGTTTGTTCCAGATTTTAAAGTTTTACCTTATTGGGGTACCGCTAAGGACCGTAAAGTTTTGAGAAAATTTTGGGATAGAAAGAGTATCATTTATAAGAAAGAATCACCAATTCATGTTGTTGTCACTTCGTATCAATTAGTTGTTGCTGACATTCAATATTTCCAGAAGATGAAGTGGCAGTATATGATCCTTGATGAAGCCCAGGCAATTAAATCTTCCAATTCTTCAAGATGGAAGTCTCTCTTAAGTTTGCAATGTCGTAACAGATTACTTTTGACAGGTACTCCGATTCAAAATAATATGCAAGAGTTGTGGGCTTTGTTACATTTCATTATGCCTCAACTCTTCGATTCCCATGATGAGTTTAGTGAATGGTTTTCGAAAGATATTGAATCGCATGCACAATCCAATACACAGTTGAACGAACAACAATTATCCAGATTGCATATGATCTTGAAACCTTTCATGTTAAGAAGAGTCAAGAAGAACGTTCAAAGTGAGCTTGGAGATAAGATTGAGATTGATGTGTTCTGTGATTTGACAAACCGTCAAAAGAAGCTTTATCGTATGTTGAGATCACAAATTAACATTATGGATTTGATTGATAACAATAAGAGAATTGGAACTGATGATGAAAGTGCAACCGAATCATTAATGAATGTCGTTATGCAATTCAGAAAAGTTTGTAATCATCCCGATTTGTTTGAGAGAGCAGACACCAAGTCCGCGTTTAGTTTCAGTTCGTTTGCTGAAACAAGTTCGTTCATAAGGGAAAACAACGAAAATTATCTGGAATGCTTCTACTCTACAAAGAACCAAATTGAATATCAACTACCTCAATTAATACACGATGAGATGTTGACCCCTGGTCATAGTAGCCAGTTCAGCGATAAGGAATCGTTATTGAGAAAGATGAGCATCTGGAACCCTGAAAACTTAGCGACCTCTGAAACTTTTGAATTTTTGAAATTTATTGACGAGACGCCCAATGAGGCAATTAGAATATTTGAGAGAAACCTGATTGAAAACGCCATAGAATTGAGAACGTACTCCGGGGCCACTAAAGGTGAGCTGCTCAATAGAATGAAAAATGTTTATCAAGAAGGTAATGAAACGCCTGATTTCACACCAAAAGAGAAGCTGTTCTTGATCTCTAATCCAGAATCATTCAACGATGGTGTCATGAGAAAGCTGATTTCTGCCCAAGACAATGCATATAAGGAGATGTATTTAAATGTTATGCAACCTTGTGCATTTCCAAATGCATATGCACCACCAATTGAAATCAGCTGTTCCAGAAGCAGAATCAATAACGTGAAAAAAGACATTTTGTTTAATGCAAAGATTAGAACTGCAGTTAATCCACTTGAATTGAACACCCAGTCAGATTTGATCACAAAGCATATTCCACTAGATAGCTGGCCAAAGGCGGAAATGGGAGTGGAGGCAATCAGCAAGAAAGTTGGGTACTCTTCAATCAGATTACCATCTATGAAAAGATTTGTCATTGAGTCGAGTAAGTTGGCTCAATTGGACAAAATGCTTGTTGAGTTGAAGAAAGGTGGACATAAATGTTTGGTTTATTTCCAGATGACCAGAATGATGGATTTGATGGAAGAATTTTTGGCTTACAGACAGTACAAATACATTCGGTTAGATGGTTCTTCTAAGTTGAGTGACAGAAGAGATTTGGTCCATGATTGGCAAACCAAGCCTGAGTTGTTCATCTTTTTGTTGAGTACGAGAGCTGGTGGGTTAGGTATCAATTTAACTGCAGCAGATACAGTCATCTTTTATGATTCGGATTGGAATCCAACTATCGATTCTCAGGCCATGGACAGAGCCCACAGATTAGGCCAAACGAGACAGGTTACGGTTTATAGATTGCTAGTTAAGGGAACCATTGAAGAGAGAATGAGAGATAGAGCTAAGCAGAAAGAGCACGTTCAGCAGGTCGTCATGCAAGGTAACCCAACGACGGTCCCTGATATCAAGGATAAGGAAAAGAAAGAGAAAAAGGAGATGGCAATGTGGCTACTTAATGAAGAAGAAGAAGATAAAGATCTTGATGAGATGGCTACTAATGGTAGCGGACAAGTCAAGAATAACTAATGGTGCGAGATCTAGAATCCTGAGACCACGCGATGCTCACGGGATATGGCGCGTGTATCTTGTGCTGAATGCTATTTGTTTGTACTTGTATTTGTATTCATTTATTATAATAAAAATTATAGGGATGCACATTTATATTTATATAGCAAGCACTTCCAGTTGGACGCAGATTGGTATCGTAATCCATTCGATCCTAGACCAGGTCCACCAGGTCCCCGGTCGCCCTGGTCGCCCTGGTCGTCGTCGCGCGATCCAGAGACCAAAGCGTTAGCGACTCAGCTAGCGGCCAGGGTGGAAGATGACAGAAGAAACTGATCGCCCGCCCTCAGCCCTGTTCGCTCACTATCAGAAGAATAAAAGAAAATCAGACTCTGATGGGGTCGGAGATCCTGGCTTTAGGGTATGCCATCCCTTAAACTGGTGATGCTCTAGGTTTCCTTCTCCTGTTGAACACTATAATCAGACATTCTATTATTGCAGTATTGGCCCACATCAGGCACTTTATTAGGATTTATCAACTGTTCACATTCTTTGACCGATTCGCTACCTTATTATTTATTCACTGGACCCCCTCATCCTAAGCTAATATCGACCGTTTGATAACATTCTTATTGATAGAAGACCCTTGTATATAGGGAAAAAGCTATAACTAACAGCACAACTGATTTTCATAATATAAGAAGAATATACCAGCATGCCGGAACCTGAATATACAAAAGAACAACAAGAAACTGTTCAACGAATCTTGAAGATTGAAAAAACTGACTACTATAAGATCTTGAGTGTTGACAAGAAGGCAACTGATGTCGAAATAAAGAAATCATATAGAAAACTAGCCATTAAACTTCATCCTGACAAGAATAAGCATCCACAATCTTCAGAAGCTTTCAAAAAAATAGCGAAGGCCTTTGAGGTTCTTGGAGATGAAGATAAGCGTAGTACCTATGATCAAACCGGAGTCGATCCGGATTCTAGAGGGGGCATGCCATCTGCCAGTACTTCTGGATTCTATAATGGTGCAGGCTCACAAAGAAATCCATTTAATATGCATAACATGAACGGTAGAGGACCTCAATTTATGTTTGACGATGATATCTTGAATATGTTTTTCTCAAACAGTAGAGGAGGAGGATTCGGTCAAGGATTTGGTCCAGGATTTACCACTTTCCAATTTGGAGGACCGGGTGGTCCAAATTTCAGAACTGCTCGTCAAGGAGGAGCCGGTGCAGCTGGTGGGAGAAATGGTAGAGGTGGCAATCAAAGTGAAGACAAGACTCTTTGGGAGACTCTAGTGCAAATGGCTCCGTTACTTATAATATTGATACCTATGTTGTTGAACATGGTATTTGGTGATGGAACTTCTGAAAAGTTACCTACTTTTTCCTTTGAGACGTCTCCTTCATATTCTGTTGAGCGTGTGACGCCCGTGCACAAGTTGAAGTACTACATTGAAAAATCAACTTTTGAAAACTATTCCAAAGCCGATAAGAAGTTAAAGAAGTTAGATAGATCTGTGGAGAACGTTTATATTGACAATTTGAAAGCAAGATGCCGTAATGAGGAGCAACGGAAAGCCAGACTGATAGAGGAAAGTTATGGCTGGTTCTTTCCTGATAATGAAAAATTAGAAAAAGCTTATCAATACCCGACCAAAAACTGTGATCGTTTGAGAGAAATGCATTTACTTTAAGGAATAATTCACCTATTGTATTGACAATTTTGTGATATTCTTGAAGTGGTAAGTTTGTTGTATATAATTTACAGGCTTTATTTTTTATGTTTATCCTTTAATTCTTTTAATATAATTTTCAATGATAAAACTGGCAAGTAAGTGAAAGCAGTAAACAAACCTACAAGAATTAAATCTCCACCATATAGATGGTTGTTCAGGCTGTCTCTTAGGAAAAGAAAAGAAAACAGTACATCTTAACATGCAGTCACAACATCGACAATCTCGGGCTCCCATGTTTATCAATACTTTGATATCCACATGTCTCTTTTTCCTAGAACAAAGCCATCCTTCCAAAGACAAGATAAACGTTTGACTGTAATCGGCGACTGATCGTTGATGTTATTGGAATACTTTAAATTTGCTGTTGTACCTTCTTAGTAGATAAATCTATCGTTTATAGGACACCTTATGAGCTTCAAATTAGAACAATAAGATGTAGAACTATATCTATAACTAGTGATTGTTTGCATTAAGCGTTAAGCACTAGCTTAGGTGTATGTATATGAAGCCCAAGGGGGAATGAATGACCCCGAAAGAATGTTACGTTATATTGGAACTATATTATTATTATTCTTATTTAGTCAAACCAGAAACTTTGTCGGACTTAGAATCTTTGAGGAAATCTGGATATCACCTCAGCAATTTCCATTTATTGTTTTCTTTTCTTTTCGTTTTCCTGAAGCCAGTATAGTGTTAATGGATTTGGGTATCTGTATTTTTCAAGATTTTCTTTTAGTAGCATGTAAACTGAAGCCACATTCTAAATAATATTTTGAGCTTCTTTCGTCTATTTTTGTTCTACGTTTACTCATGAGATAATCGCCGCTCTTGTCACTCAACTAACTGCATGTCCTGTGCAAACAGTGTTTCGCGATATATATATATATATATATTATAATTTGAGCTCAACATGATATATATAAATATGTGGGCATACGGATCAAATCACAATCATGCGTGACGATAAGAGGCCACAGGTGATTCTAGTATATGTTGAAACATATCTGTTCTGTAGTTAATGTCATCATGGCGGTGTGGATAACCAACGTGCGGCGGAACAAACAGCGGGTCTGTGGGTGCAGGAAGTGTTCTTTTTTTGGCTTCTGGCTCTGAGCCGCTTCTTCTCTCATTCACAGAAGGCTGACTTGCTGCTTCTGGTGTAACGGATGTTTGCTTGGGCTTGTAATGCACCTGGAATAATATTGTTAAGCTTTACATGATTATTAGATATATTAGATGCTCTCTTTTCTTGTACATGAACGGTATTGGCTCGTCAAAAGTATAGTTTCACGCTAAATATAAATATATATATAGTTACAACACTTGCATGTGGTTAAAAGTTTCTTTATAGTCGACAGCCACTGGATAGACCTATAATTATATATATATATATATATATATATATAGATTTTGCTTGAACATTGTTAAAGCAAAGCTGTAGTTCTCCGATGAATTTGCTGCCTCAAGTGAGATTACCGATTTGCTCTAACTTAGAAACACATTTAGAAAAATTCCCATTTGTTTTCCGATTTTCTGTGGCAACAAAACCCGCAGGGGCCTAAAACTCAGGTAATCATACTAACGAAACGCCCCGAAATGTCACTGGATTTGGATCCTTTAACTCACATCAAATTAGTCTGCAGTTTGTTCCAAATCAATATGGAATATACAAGGACATGACTGTTTGTAAACAGTTTTAACAAGTTAGTACATTTATATATACAGATCGATCATCCATGGCGCCCTTTTCACGCGGTAGAAAATTCAATCATCAGGCCGTGCCACTCACTGCCCACCCCTCAACTTTGTGCATCGCAGGCGCTCGGTCCGATTTGTACAGCACCCACCCACCACCCAGCGCCAAATCCCATTTTGACTAATAAGAGCAAAGGTATTTGCTCATAATGTGTGAGATAAAGAACAACTGGACATACAAACTACTTGTACGGACCTTAATGATTACGTAGTAAAATTTCCAATTTGATGCGTTGTGACCCTTTAAATTGCTAAAGGCTCGATGATTGCCTTCCTTTAAAAGAGAGATAGGAAGAACAAATAAACGATAATATATATACCCTAAAATGCAGAAGACTTTACTAATGCATAAAAGCGCCTGACTATCCTAGACACCACACTTGGCCGAAGCTATTGGCAACAAATCAAAAAAATACGATCAAGTAATAATTCTCTTGTACATATATATATATTAAAACCAGAAAGGTAAAGGATGCTTAATAGATGCCACAAGACAAATTGGAGACGGCAATCTAGGGCCACATGCACTTCAGTAGGTCATAACCCAATAAAAAACCATACAGGTGTAGTGTACTACTGTTTATATCACTTCCGAGTTGGAATGATTAACGTGTTGGTATGTAATTTCAAAGGAACTATCTATCTATCTTGATATATATGTGTTCAGTCATAAGCCCGTCCAGGTTTGCGGATTGCCGACACGGTAGACGGGACCATTTTCTCTTAATAAGGCGAGGGGCGCTGGAAGGAAGTGGGGGGGGGGGGGGTAGAACGGGGAGAGGGTTACAACCCTGGGAGGCTGGGAGCCGCTAGTATATGTTTCGAATGGTTGCTGTGATGTGTACACAAATGATAACTCCAGCGAATGGAATTGATTGCTTTCTCTAGATATCTCTTAGTCATAATTAACGTAGATTCAGAAACTGAATAGTGTTTGTGAAAACAAAATCATAAAAGTTTTTCATAATCGTCTTCCCAACCCCAGCAAGCAACGTGGGGCTGAAGGAAGTAGAACCAAAAGCTATAAGGGAGGACGTACAGGGAAAATCTTGTAATCCTCGGGGCATGTTTTTCCTTTCTCGCCTGCAGTGTCAGTTCCAGTAATCTAAGAGTAGAAACATGCAAATAATATACTAATAGTATAGTCGTGCTTATTAACATGATATTGAAGTAATCACGTTTAAGTACTTAGACATTTTACTTAAAAGCAGATTGAGACAGCGATAGGATATGAACAAAACTGGTAACGAGTTTCCGAATCAGGTTTATGCTGATTTAACTCGACGCCATTCAGACGATCACTTGTAAACAACACCAATTATAGCTATTATTGGATGGAAGTGCCTGCAAGATACACTGTATTTCTTTTTTTTCCCACCCCACTGAAAGCCTTTTGATCACATATATATATTAAATATATTTCATACTATGATCTAGTGTCCTACTTCTAGAATGCATAAAATTTATCTATATTTATATAAAGATCTGATATATAATCTATAGGCGTTCAGAAGTAAATGATTGAAAACGGCAGGAAACGGATAACTATCCATTCATATTAAACTCCTTATTTGCGTCATAGAAACCTTGTTTGATAACAACTCAAGGCTAGTTGACTACTATTTCATATGCGTTCTTCGTCGTGGCGAATGCATGATCCACTTAAAACAGCGTACGCATCCCTCATCTTCCCGGTGGGAGTCTTGGATTTTGGGCGTTTGGCAAGCGGTGGTCTCATGCAGCGAATTAACAATAAGAGATGAATTTTACTATTCCCTTGGTCGAGAATAGAGCCATTTTAGTCTCTTCTGGCAGCAAGCAAATGGATTGCCCTTGACTTACCGCTATTTCTAGATATATATATATATGTTTATTAAAGATGAAGAATTTTAGGAAAGTGAAGCCAGTGAATGATGACAGCGTAAAACCTCCATCGATAACGAGTAAAAAAAAAACGAAAAACCCAATAAAGCCAGAAGGAGAATGACCATACTAAACTCCAACAGCACTATACGAAAAACGGCGTATCAAAAAGAAACGTTGAATTTCCGGCTGGGTGGCGGACACAATAGAAGAAGTAGGCAAACAAGCAGATCAGGAAACCAAGGGGAAGGAAAGGGATGGCATATACCGGGGGAGGAAGCAGCTCGGTAGCTGAATTATTATCTCCTACATTATTATTGCAGGAGAAAAGCTCCGAATGTTTGAAGTTGTCTTCTTGGGGGGCACGCTACGCTACTGTCATTGCGTCTTTTAAGCTTCTTCTGTCCACGTATTTAAACACACAAATCTGCTGTCCCCAATTTTGTGCTCCGCTGGGTGCTGCCTCTTCATTGTATCTTTCTCTACTTTACATTTTCTCCCTTTCTTTCTTCTCTTTGCCTCTCTGCTTGTTTCACTCTTTAGCTTCCTTCTTCCAGGGCCTCACAATCATGACATCTCGCCCAATCACGTCGCAGCCCCCCGGAGCTCGTAACCACTACTGCCATTCGGGCTGCGGGCACGAAACCGCACAAGCGCAGAGACAAGCCAGTTTCTTCTTCTCCCTCCGCCCTGGGAGCCAGCCTACAGACAATCCGTTGTAGCCACCAAATTGCGTAACTAACATCACCCTTTGTTCTGAACGGCCCTTGCACAGGCTTGTGTATCCGAGTTTTGGAGTTTTCACTGTTGTGGGAATCTGTACTTTAAATTTCCAGCACTGATACACATCATTGTTGGCTCGTTGCATATTAACGTGTTTGATTGCTATCACAGAGACATCACTCAATTGACTGTACTGTTTGTATACACAGTGGTTAATAAAGACCAATTTTCTCGCATTTAATCACAAGTATATATTGATATCGTGGCAATACACTTTTTAAATTTTATAGAAGCAAGTCACATTGATAACTTTTTACCAAGATTTCCTCACTCTTCCACTGTTTACATTTAGAGGCCCTTGTTATCAAACTAGCTCGACCTGGTGTTTCGCACCCCATTGTACAATATTAGCCTCGTTTTTTGATTCTTAAGCCCCCCATATTTCACTATTATCCAATCCATTTTACCGTATTTACATAGTTACTTCATATTTCCACTTTGAAAATGGATTTTTCATCGCCCGGACAGAATCAACTTGGTCAGTTCCAATTTTCTCAACAACAACAACAACAGCAGCAGCAACAGCCTCAACAACAACAGCCACAACAACAACAACATATACCAAATTATAGAAGTTTAACTAACGAGCAGTTGCAGAATATATATAAAGTAAGTTTAATGATCTTGATTGTTGAACAGTCGTTCTCTCCGAAGACCTCTAAACCTCTAACGCGTGAATTTTTCAAATACTAACACTTATGTTACTACTTGCTAATATAGAGGTTACAACAACTAAAATACCAGCACGGTGATAGCTTCAACCAACTGCCTGAATATACAGAGCTCGCCACCATATTAACTCAATATGTGCAGTATCAGAAGCAACTCCAGGCTCAGGCTCAGGCTCAAGGAAATAGAAACCAGGGACAACAACCTCAGCAGCAGCAACAGCGTCAATTTTCAGGTGGTAACCAGAACCAGAACCAGTTCTTACAATCTCAGCAAGGCTCAGCTCAACAGAGGTCTAACATGAATCAAAACCAAACTGAAAAGCCTCAGATGTTTAATCAAAATCACATTCAGAACCAAAATGTTCCACTACAGCAGCAGCAAATGTTCTCCCAGGCCCAGATACAAAACCAAAATAACTTGATGTTCAATAATGGCTCTCAGCAGTTCAACCAACAGTCTTATCAACAAGGCACACCACAAGGGACACAAGGAGTACAGGGAGCCCAAGCACCTCTTGGGTCCCAGGGATCCAATGGTTCAGCAATGGCACCGGCACCTACTGGTCAAGGACAGCCATCAAACATATTTGCACCTCAACAGTCGCAGCTTTTGAAATTTCAAATTGCAGCTTTCAAAAAATTCATTCAGAATCAACCAGTGACAGGAGACATTGCCAATGTGATTAACATATCATTTCAACAGTTCAGCAGGCAACAACAGCTTCAGCAGCAACAAAACTTGCAACAACAGCAGACTCAGTTTCGTGCAGGCCAAAATGACCAAAATGGCATTGTTCATCCTTCACTAACTGCGGGCCAATACGTTGCTAACACTCTTCCACCTGGCACCTCTATGAATCAGCAGCTCCCAACTTCTGTGATTCCACCAGCTGCTGGCTCTCCACCTGCCCCTAATTCTTCGAAGGCTCCACCAAAGAGACGTACAAAGAAGGCTCCTTCTGTTTCTGCGACACCAGTTCCTGGTCCGATTAGACAACCGACTACGAACCAACAAGCCGGAGGAACGAAAGCTAAGATACCACAAGCGTCTCAAAGGCTTCCACCACAGATGATGGCAATCCCGGCAGATCATCCTCAACAACAGCAACAACAGATACCGCAGGCATCTCAGTTGATGCAAGCCAATGTCCCACCTGCTACTAATCAACATTATAATGTTCCAAGAGTTATTAAACAGGAGGTTCCTAAGCCAGTCGTGGCGAAAGGCCTACCACCACATCCTCCTGTTCCATTGACAAAAATTACTGAAGAATATCCTAATATCCAAAACATAATTACTGTTTGTGATCCGCAACTAATGGTTGACACTTTTTCCGTTCCTGAGTTTTCTGATAACGTTCCGTTTGACTATTTCAATTCTCCAAAATCAAAGATGATTACTCCTTCTTTGTATCCGAAGCCTCTTGACTTGAAGGGTGCTGAGGATGTCAAGTCACTAGTGGAAGCACTAAAGTTTGATGAGGAACTTGAAACTTTGAAAAAATTGAGTGAGAAAGATGTTGCTTTTTTCACGGATTATGAGGCTTTGAAATTGTTACCATTCCAACAAGCAGTGAGAGGTCATGTGCTAGGGTGCGTTTATCACCAAAACATGCTATTGAATAACCATCTACCAAACTTTTCTGCAAAATCAAGAACTATCAATGCTAATGATGCTTCTGTTACTCATGCGTTGTATACACAACAGAGATCAATGACTATGCTCTCCAAAAGAAAAAAAATCATCGAGAGACAGACTACCATCCTGAATGCATCAAATGATTACAAAAGGTTGATGAATGTTCGAAAGGACAAGTACCAGAGACTTGCGAAAAATATAATCAACTTCCACGTACAAACTGAGAAGGACGATCAGCGTCGTGTTGAAAGAAATGCCAAACAGAGATTGCAAGCGTTGAAAGCGAATGATGAAGAGGCATATATCAAGTTACTTGATCAAACCAAGGATACTAGAATTACTCATTTGTTAAGGCAAACCAATGCTTTCTTGGATAGTTTGACTCAAGCAGTTAGGGATCAACAAAAGGAAACTGAAGAAAAGTTGCAGGAATCAGGTCACAATGTGGATGGTGATGAGATTAAAGAACTGGATGGTGATGATCATGAAAACGTTGATTATTATTCTGTGGCACACAAAATCAAGGAACCTATTGAGAAACAACCAAGTATATTGGTCGGTGGTACCCTAAAGGAATACCAAATAAGAGGTTTAGAATGGATGGTTTCGTTATTCAACAATCATTTAAACGGTATTTTGGCCGACGAAATGGGTTTGGGTAAGACGATTCAAACAATTTCTCTGTTGACATATATATATGAGGTTAAGAAGATTAAGGGCCCATTTTTGGTCATTGTTCCTTTGTCTACTCTTCCCAATTGGAATATAGAGTTTGACAAGTGGGCCCCAACTTTAAGAACAATCAGCTATAAAGGTTCCCCACAGTATAGAAAGGATGTCGCAGTGGACGTCAAGTCAGGTAACTTTGACATTTTGTTGACCACATATGAGTATGTGATTAAGGATAAGGCTTTATTGTCGAAGATTAAGTGGGTTCATATGATCATCGATGAAGGTCACAGAATGAAGAATGCCAAATCTAAGCTATCCCATACGTTAACGGAATTCTACCATTCGGACTATAGACTAATTTTAACAGGTACCCCATTGCAAAATAACTTACCAGAACTATGGGCATTGTTGAATTTTGTGCTACCTAAGATTTTCAACTCTGTAAAATCGTTTGACGAGTGGTTCAATACTCCATTTGCCAATGCTGGTTCACAAGATAAGATTGAATTATCTGAAGAAGAGACTCTTTTGGTTATTAGAAGATTGCATAAGGTGTTGCGTCCATTTTTGTTGAGAAGATTGAAGAAGGATGTGGAAAAGAGCTTACCGAACAAGGTTGAAAAGGTCATCAAATGTAAGAAATCAGGCTTGCAAAGTAAGCTATACCACCAAATGTTGAAATATAACCAATTATTCATTGGTGATTCCGAAAATAAAGCACCGGTTGGTATTAAGGGGATGAATAACAAATTGATGCAACTACGTAAGATTTGTAACCACCCCTTTGTTTTCCCTGCTATTGAGGATATGATTAATCCAACTCATGCTAATAACGAACAAATTTGGAGAGTCAGTGGTAAGTTTGAACTTCTCGATCGTATTTTGCCAAAATTGATGGTAACTGGCCACAGAGTGCTCATGTTTTTCCAAATGACTCAAATTATGGATATTATGGAAGATTTCTTGCGATTCAAAGATATGAAATATATGAGACTTGATGGTGACACTAAGGCTGATGATCGTACATTGTTGTTAAAAGATTTCAACGCCGAGAGTTCTCCATATTTTGTTTTCCTGTTGTCTACGAGGGCCGGTGGTTTAGGTTTAAACTTGCAGACTGCAGATACTGTCATTATCTTTGATACTGATTGGAATCCTCATCAGGATTTACAGGCACAGGATAGGGCACATCGTATTGGACAGAAGAATGAAGTGAGAATTTTCAGATTGATCACTGAAGATTCCATTGAAGAGTACATTTTAGAAAGAGCTCACCAAAAGTTGGACATCGATGGTAAGGTCATCCAGGCTGGTAAATTTGATCAGAAGTCAACCTCAGAGGAACAAGAAGCATTGTTAAGACAGTTGCTGGAAACTGAAGAAGTAGAGAAAGATGAAGATGAAGAACTGGACGACAATGAATTAAATGAAATTCTTGCCAGAAATGAGGATGAACTTGCTACTTTTATTCGAATCGACAAGGAGAGAAATGATGCGGCTCGAGAAAAGCCAAGATTATACACTGACGCCGAGTTGCCTGAAATATACCAACAGGAACCTCAGATTGTTGAGGAGGTCGAAGATACTAGCAGCTATGGACGTGGTGCTAGGGAACGTAAGATTGCTCATTATGACGAGAATTTGACTGAAGAACAGTGGCTAAAGGAGATAAATGGCTACGTTTCAGATGAAGACGATGATCCTAATGCCCAAAAGAAACGTAAGCGTCCGAAGAAGATAAAGAGCGAAATGACAGAAGATGAAACGGGGCTTGACACTGAGAATGGTGGTACTGTTTACGATGATGACGAATATGACGACATAAAGAGACAGAAGATTTTAGGAAAGCCATCTGGTGCTAAGAGCGGCTCGACTTCTGTACCAGTTTCTGGCCCTCCTTCCAGAGGAAGGGGCAGAGGTCGCGGTAGAGGTGGTAAGGCCATTTCTTCTTCCAGAAATGGTACTCAGTCTCCTTCTGAGTTGGGAGATGATACCACTCCAACAACCCCGTCATCGGCGGGTTCCAAATTACCTGCTAGAAAAAAGAAAGCAAGAGGTATTCCTGTTTCAACCCCAATCTGTCGCGATCCCGATAACCTACCTCCTATCCCTACTGACGAGGAAAGAGAGAAATTACAGTCTCAATTACATCACATCTATGACCGAATGATAACTTTCACAAATGAAGTTGGTCGTAAGTTATCCACTATTTTCACTGTTAAGCCAGTCAGACGTATATATCCTGATTATTATGTGATCATCAAAAATCCAATTGCATTCGATGGTATCAAACGCAGAGTTCAGAGTGAAGTTTACATGAATTTGGAAGAGTTCATATACGATCTGCACTTAATGTTTGCTAATGCTCGTATCTATAATCAAGAAGGATCTGTTATTTACAATGATTCAAAGCTCATGGAAGAAGCTGCACTGAAGATGTATTCAGAACTCACTGAAGGAAAGACGATCGATTTTGAACCATTTGATAAGAAGTTTAATTTGATAAGAACTTCTTTGCCATCTGGAGTTGTTCCTGTTCCTGTTCTTAATCCTCTTTTCCCTGCTGAAGCAAAGTCGGAAGTTATTGATACCCAAAGTATTGACCAACAGTCTGTTCCTACAGCCAATGGTACTTTGACTATTGAAAAATCAATCACCAATGATATCGCAACCAAGCTAGATCTCAAAACAATAATGGATGCCGAGTTGAAAGTTGAAGAAGAAGTTAAGCAAGAGACAAATATTTAATCCAGACAGTGAAGTTAACAGCTTTGGTGAGCTTATTTTTCCATGTGCCTTTTTTTCTGTTTTTGCTGGTCAATAATGGTCACTTTTACATTAGTTATTATGTATTTTAATTTTAATTTAAAGATAAAAAATTTCTATTCAACCGGATGGCGGTTTGTATAGTGGCATTTCCATTAAATTTGTACTCTAACAGGTACAGACGTCCAAGCTTTCAAGTTTCAGGCTTTTAAATACTTACTTCCCTTTGTCTTGAACTGGATCTCTCGATCTGTCGACAAATTTTGCAACTTTGGCGTGGTCCAGGTCCTTGGTAGTCACAGTGCCTTCTTCAATGAATATTCCAGTGGAAATTAACGTTTCTGCGGGCAAGTGATGGGTTGCAGATGAAGCATCATCACAGAAATCACCCTTCCTTGTATTGTCAATAGGTGCCCTGCTGTTGCTATCACATTCCGATGTGTCATACACCTCAGTATTCACAATGATCTCCTTTACAGTGCTGTCGATTCCACCAGTCGTGTGCCTCGTTTCTTCTGAGCTGCTTCCAGTCGGATCCGAGATAACTTGGAAATTCGGAATTCTGGAGTTTGCAGTTAGCAATTTTACTGTGTCTCGTGAATCTTTGGTATCTCCGGTGCTTTTGCAATGGACTTCTAGTGGACAACTTGAAACCGCACTGTTTTGTATATTTCCAGTTATGACATCTGTTTCGGATGAGCTATTTTTCTTATCCTTATCGTTATATTTAGAAGGAGCCACAGAAGAAGCACACGATGCACCTGTAAAATGTCTTTTAATGCTAGCAGAGCTCAGGGCTTTCACACCAAAAGTCAGCTCTCGATCCGGATTATCAAAGGGTGTGTAGTATCCAGTGCTGTAGTTATCATCGCTGCCGTATTTTTCCTCTATGTAAACTTTCCAAAACCATGCCTTAGAAATGTAACCAATTGCCAGTAGCCAGAATAGCTGAATGAAATCCAGCAGAGTACTGGCTATACCAAACTCATTCAAATGCTTAGCAACTAAGACCAAAGACAATACAATATTTGCTGAAACAAAGACTAAATTCATAATAAAACATATCAACGCAGTCACACAAAGTGTATAGTTAACTTTTGAGTTGGCAAATAGTCTATCTGCTACTATACAGTAAGGGATGGATATACCAATGACTTCAACTAAATAAATTACTGAGCAGAAGAATATACCCATATTCAAATATTTCATGATGAATGAATAATCTAAAATGGGATCTAAGTCATAAGAGTGCTTGGGATATTCATTTGCCTCATACAAGGGATAGACAAGTTTGTGTAAGAATAATTCAGCATCTTCGTGGTAATCCTTGAAGTTTAAAAACGCAGGATATGGAGAATCATGTAAATCTCTATTACCAAGAGGTTTCCGACCAAAAAGATGTTTGAATTCAAGTATTGGAAAACTTCCATTTCTATAGAGATATTGCTTAGTTTTCAAACTGTATTTTAAAGGATAGAACTTGATGGAAATTTCAGAATCATCCAACAAGAACGAAGGCTTTAAAACCAATGTAGATTCATTATAACTCTCCAGGTACGACTTCTTATTAAGTTCAAAAATCTTGCTCAGAGACATGTAGAGTTCAATACTTTCATATTTTATGCTGCCATAGTCTTGTTTGAAATGTACCTTTGTTGAATTGAAGAATTGTTCACCATGACTTAAAACCCTAACTAGGTTGATAGGTGGAAGAGGGTGATAAAAGGCAGTTTGTTGGAAAATATTCCTCCAGTTGAAAATAACAAATAGAAATAAGCAGGTCAAAAACCATCTTGTTGATACTTCAATATCTTTTAAAGATACATCTCTGATCTTGGAAATCCACGAGTTTGCAGTAAGAGGTGAAGAGAACCCTCTCCTTTTTGAACCAGGTGACATCAGACAAACAAACGATTGAATATAGCAATGAGCAGCAAGAGATGTGTATTGCCCTTAAAAAATCTTAGATTGCAAACAATCCACAGCAACATAATGATTACTCATTAAATGTTTGAATCTAGGCGGTACGCCGTTAATCTTTTACCCCTAACCGCTTCTCGCAAAAAGGGTAATCAATCACATGTAAGGATGCTGTCAACTTCGCGCGCGCGCGTGGGCGAGCACTGGCTGTGTAAATTTGAATTTGTGCCGGAAGGAGAAAGAACTAAGAGAAGGCGGACCGAGCAGTCAAACTAAATGAGATAAACACGATTTTTCAGGATTATACTAAAGCCAAGAAGACACCAACAAACAAACCAGTTTGAAGCAGCTGCGTACTTAAAGACTCAAATCACATCTAAAGATGATAACACACACAATATATAACCAGCTTATCAATGAATCTATACGGGTGGAGTTGGTTTATGAGAGCTACCCCGTCATTGCTGGCACCGACGAGTTGTCCTTAATCCTGAGATTCAGGTACATTGGGCCATTGAATAGCGCTACAAGTGCAGGTAGGCAGCAACAACCCACTGAAGTAGAAGCTAAAATTGAGGAGAAGAAATCAGAAGAGAGTGAGGGCTGGTTTGGAAGAAGAATCTCATCACAGTTTTCCAATGCTACTAGATCAATGTTTTTGAAACAGTTAGAGACCCTTAACGAGGAGGAGGACCAAATGAAAGATGTATCCATTTATTTAGGTTACACGCAAATGTTTGGTTATTATACTATCAATGACCAGATCATTGATGCTTCGATATTCGAAGATTTACAAAAGAGTACAACAATAGAAGGAAAGCTGGCCGGTATAAATGGACTGGAGATCACTTACAATCAAAATTCAAAGAAGAGTTTATTCAATGGTTTTTCGACATTGTTTAATAGCGAGATTGGAGGTCCGAGTGATGACGATATGAAGGACTCGCACCTTATACCAATTTATTCAACAAACCAATCGATCATATTTAGCGAGTTAACTTTTAAGCCTTCACAATTAACAAGCTTTTCAACATCCGGTGAGCTGACAAAAGCATTCTATGTTAACATCAAGCTACCTAAGGATTTACCACCTTCTTATAAATCTACTGCAGTGCAAATAAAATATAATTTGATCCTTGGATATCAATTGATGCAACCCGATGGCAAATTCATTAACAAAACCATCTTTTTCCCCCTCAAGATTCAACCGTATATTGACAAATTTGGAAGGCAACCACTATACCATCTAGAAAAACCAAAACTTAATCAGAAGCCGGATTTATTGAAAAATATTGATGTTAATAATGTTAATCATACTGAACCACCACTTCTTGGCCAAAATGGTAGAAGACTAAGCTTTAAGATGATCAAAAGAAGACTCTCTGATGCTTCATCCACCGATACAAATTATAATGGACCGAGACGATCATCCTCTGCTGCAAGCATACCTGACATTATTCCGAGACGTAATTCAGCGGTAAGCTTTGACTCCATCAAAAGAAAACCATCGATTAGTGATGAAGTTTTCAATTTAAAGAAAGACGTTAAAACGCTAGCGTTTTTGGATATACTAAAGAAATTAAACGAAAGCGATGTTAATGATATAATGAAAATACAAGGAACTTTTGAAAAGAGCATCATCAACAATGACAAAATTGTTTTCAATTCCAGGGAAAGTTTAATCAACATTTTAGCAGATTATCAAAGTGTTCAAAAACACTCATTTGATCCTGATGAAGATAACGACAATTTTGATTACGAAGGAATGATACCTGAACAACAGCAAACCAAATATATAATCAAACAGAATCATTTACTCATTGCGAACTTATCTTTGAGCAAAAATATAGTCAAGGTGGGTGACGAGATTACTCTTAATTTATCTTTTTTAAACAGCGAATTAGAAACCAAAGGTTTAGATTTGAAGATCATCAAGGACCAAATCTTTTATAGAGATGAATATTTGAAGAGAAACGAGTATGATGGTGTATATGATGAAATTGTGAATGGCAACATAATGGAAGAAGTCGTTTTTCAGAATTTAGTTAGCTCGTTTAATTATGATGAAATGAACCTGACTTTACTGATTCCCGCGAATAACGAATCTCAGTTCAAGACGAACTTTTTCCAGTTGAAGTACTACATTCAAATAAAGTTCATTCTATTGGACACTTGCAACAGTGTGAAAGCTCAGAAAGCAAGGCAACAATTGAATGATAATAACGAAATCAGCATTAGCAACGGTGCTCCTGACGAATCCGTCACTACTACCGAAGAACAGCTGTTGTCAAAAACTAGATTTGATCTAAACTCAATTTTCACTGATGCCAAAGGATCGATCTTACTTAAAGCTGTTGATCATTTTGCTAATGGGTTTGAATTTACAATCAGGCTTCCGATAGTTGTTCTTCCAAGTTACGAGCATGACTTCGGTTCCGTGGTCAGTAGATTTTAGTTTCGAATCAACCGAAGACGAAGACTTAAATACGCATTAAAACACCTCCATATGTAACCGCTTTTTCATAATGATACTGCTTACTCGAGGGAATCCCGAGCTAAAAATAAAAACTATAGGTATATTTCTATAAGACGTGAAAGGGTGAAGAAAACCCCTATATTGTGTTGTGGGAGTCGACGCGTAAAGTAGTGTCCCATGCTCTCGCCGCGATCCAGGGTTTTGTGGTGCAGCGCATCTCTGAGTTGAAACGTTGTAAAGAAATCTGTCAAGATCAGTAAAGATTCAAGATATGGCACAAAGATTGTCGATTAAGATTGTGACAAGCAATTAGATTTGAGACTGGTATTGCCAAACTCCTTCTAGCAGTTTGTCTTTAAGTAATCACCCGGGAGTTTCCAGGTTTATTTCATATCTTCTAGACGGCAGATACAAGTGATATAATTTCCTTTCTCACTAGAAGACAGTTCATTGCCTTTTTATTGATCAAAAGCTAATAATCACAAGCAGGAGGTAACTCGGATCACTAATTGATCACAAAAGAAAAGTACAATTTTTTTCGTTTGTTAGTTTTTGTCCCAAATATGACTATCTCAGGCAGAGACAAGGCAGATCGTTTGGACAAGAAGTTTGCTGATGCCAAACGAAACAGCAAAGCAGCTAGATTTTCACCAAATAGAAGCAATGAACCAACTGTTCCACAAATAAAGATTGTGACAGGAAAATCTAAAACACCACCACTAACTAGATCAAGCCGACTCGACAAGTTATATTCTGCACTCAATCAGAAAAGAGCCATTGATTCCAAAATGTCGCCTACGCCAATCAGGAAAACCCTTTCTAAATCGAAGTCTAACTCGTTAGTTACGAGAAATGGCAAGACCATCTCCACAAAACCAACACAACGTATTATGTCTCTTCGACCTGGTATTCCATCGAACCTCTCAGAACCCATATCCAAACCAATTACCCTGAAAAGAAATATTGCAAGGCAAGAGAACGAAGATACAAACAGTACGATTATTTTAAATTCATCTTTCAAAGATAAAAAAAATATGCATATTGGAAATCAAAGTCCAAAAATCTTAAACAGTATTGATATTTCTTCCAATCAAGAACATCACACCAAGAGAACGGTGTCTCGTACTATGAATTCAGTTTCGAAAGCCGAAGAAGATCGGGGTCCAATTAGGGTACACAGAGTCTCACGAACGAAAATTACAGACCCTTCTTGTGTCAGACAGTCAACAACAGACTGGCAAGAGTATGAAGAAAAAGATCAATCCAGTATGGATATTATTGACCACGAACAAAAAAACGCTACAAACTCGAAAGTACATGTTGAAGCACCAGTTTCAGTATCACAAGATTCCCAAGAAGATAGGACCAAAGATACTCAAATGATTGCGTCACAATCTACCACATCATCGAATGAAGATTTAGAGAGAGAAAGTAACAAAGGCAGAATATCAAAATATGAGATGACGCCCGATAGGGCCTTTGGCTCGCCCCAGAAGAAGATTGATATTTCATACACTGATAATATAGCATTGGAGGTCCCTTCACAACAAAAGAAACAAGTACATGCTCAAAACGAGCTACTCTCGTCTCCGCTAGCCAAAAATGAGTGTTCTAAGGAAGTAGTACAAGTTCAGTCCTCAGCTGTTAAATTAAATTCGTTTTCAGAGGAGCAGACGTATTTATCTGAGGATAATATTTATTCATCAACACAACAGCAACAGCAGAGAAAGCAAGTAATTTTTTCGAGTGACGTGGAAAGCTCACCTTTGCCTTCTTCTCCAGCAAAAGGTGCAGCTGAACCAAAATCAATTCTAAAACCTGCTTACCAATTCGATATATCAACACCAAGGGATTTTGAGGATATAGACGATGCTGTTTCCTGGACCTCTGGGTTTGTATTACAGCTTGAGCCAGGCTCAGATCAGATTCCTGCTATGCTTGAGAAGTGTACAAGTTTGTTGGCAAATACAGAGTTTTCACAGAGGTACGAAGTTTATGCTAGTATTGCTAACATTATTCGAACCAACAGTAAGGAATATGTGAATTCAAAGATAAGCAAAAAATCTGTCAGCGAGCTAATTACTGCAATAGATTATGATTTAATGAAAGTTTCAACTGACGAGGATGAGTTGAACGATGCGTTCAATGCGAGAACTGCAACTCAAGCGGTTAGAACTTTAACATACCTTTTAGCTAATCACAAAGTCCCACAAGCTGCCATACTACTAGAAAAATGTGCCTCTTTATTAATGAAGCCTAATTTATCAAAAGGAATGGCATCGGCATATATTCAGCTTTTTAGAGATCAAGCCAACACGATTGCTCCGGGGTGCGTTGAAACAATGCTTTTTGCTATTTTAAATATGAAGTTCTTTATGAGTTCAACTGTGATGGTTGAGAAGTTACAGACAATCAGAAGATTTGTTATTAAATATCCTGGGTCGATGGCTAAGTTGTACAAGGTTGTAATGAGCCACATTTTGTTCTGTATATTGAATACCGAAGTACCATCTTATGATAGGGTGATCAATAGTTGCATTCTTGTACTGTTCGAAATTTCCAAGATGAATAGGGGTACTAGAAAGAGCCAGTTCCACTCTTTGTTGAACGAGCAGTTTGCAAATTATACCGTTTCGGGTCTCATATTGAGCAACAGTACAGATTCTGATAAAGACCTCAGCTCTGAATCACAACCTAAATCTGTGGCACTTGCATTAATTGATACCTTGAGATTTATGATAGACAGAAATATGCATTCTCAGGCGATTGAGGTTTGGGCATATATAACTATTTTAATGGAAAACTTCACTTGGGAAGCCGGCTTAGAATCATGGGAGCTTATCGACGAATGGATCAGTATCTTCACACTGTGCTATGATCATGGTGAAGATGATTCAAAGATTATTGCTGTAAGAGGGTGGAAAGCTATCATTTACAGCTACCAACAGTCTTTTCCAGTTAGATCAGATTTTCCTGATGCTAAATATAGTAATGACATACAGCTTATTAATGCCAAATTTGATGTTTTGATGCATCCATTCAAACATGCATCCGAAGATAAATCGCTTCCCTTATCTACAGAGTTCATGTCTCTCTACAAAAGACTTTATCTTGCATTGTGCAGATTTACAGTTCGTCCGATTTCGCTGGCAAGCAAACGGGATGAGAAATGGATCATGAACTGGGTTTTATCGCCACTTGGATATTCGGCTTTTGATTTGGCAGCCAACAAAAGCCAGCCCACTGGCTTGATTAACATTTTGCATTTAATACTTGAAAGAAGTAGACGCACTGCAGCTCCAGCTCCAACTCCAAACGATATATTTTTCAGCGAAGCCGAAGATCTTCATTTTACCCAGCTTGATCCTACATGGATAGTTGTTTATTGTGAGGAAATTTTGGAAAATTTGAGCGTTGCCCTTACTTCTAATAGCAGCTACAAATTTGGATTGAAGTTGCTAATGCAATTCTTAACTACGTTTTCGACTGGGGCAAAGAAAGTCCCAGCAAATGTTGAGGTTATGGGTAGAATAAATCTTGCTGTCAAATCATTGCTAGCCTCTTCTTTGCGGTTCTGGGATCCTATACCCTCGGGAGCACTGATCTCATTTTGTTTGTTAATAAAAGATGTGTTTGGTCTCCGTGGTTTATGTTACAGGGAAGGTAATGTAATCAATCTTTTGTCAATGATTTCAAACTATTTTTTGACAGTTCGAGCCCAAGATGAAGCCGTACAAGAGGAAGAATTTCAAAGCTTTGATTCCTTTGCTCAGTCCACATGTGGAAAAAGAGTTGGCTACTATCTTTATGATTTGCTGAGATTAAATAACTCTAAATCACATGGTCATGTAATCAAGCAAATCGAAGGACTGAAGGAGCCTGGTTTTCTTAGTTTTGATGTCCCCGCTTGGAAGGCAATTTTTGCGTCGTTAGGCAACTTATCATCTATCGATACCTCCCTGATTAAAATGCTCCTAAATTTTAATTCTAGCGCATTGAAGACATCCAACCGTGTCGCTTACAATGCTGAACCGGTCCTTGCTACTCTTGAACTGACTGAATGGTCAACAAGGCGTGTTGTCAAATTTTCATGTGCTTTACTTAATAAAATAAATCAGCTAGACCCAGTTTCCAGTTTTATTCTGACTTTTGCAGATATGCTAATTGAAAAGTGCGTTCCACTGATCAAGCCTGTTGACTTTGGTTCATTCATAGAATTATGGAAATATATTATCACCTATAAGCATGTTCCTGTCAAACATATAGCTGCAGTGACAAAACAAGCAATCATAATAGATAATGAAGCTAATATTGAGGGACTAGATTTTAGTGAGCAGAGACGTCTCATGAGATCGATGTTTCAAGATGTTTCACAGAATGAAAGTTCTGATCCTTCATCTTTACTAGAAATTGCAAAGGGATCACTGTTGGACTTTAACGTGGTGCCATCACCCGTGGTTGATGAAACACCGATCACTGACAAATTGCATGAGAGGGATGCTTCGACATGTGTTCAATCTGAACAAGATACATCGACTGAACATCAAAAGAGCAGCTTAGTTCCAGATACACAGCGTATTACCGACACACAGCTAGTTAAAGATAGCCAATCAGGTTGTACTGATACTTCACCCTTCACTGATTCAGTTGAGAGCCATTCTCGTGCCTCAACGGTCGCCCAATTCGTAAATGAGGACGAACATCGTCTCAATGTTGCTGACACTCAACTCGTAGATTCTGAACTTTCAATGCCACAAAGTCAAGATAGAAGAAGAAGAGCTCCAGAGATCTATGAACAAAACAGTACTAAGCCAGAGTTCACCGACTTATCCCAACTGCTATCTGATGAAGAGGAAAGAAGCGAAAGCATGAAGGAGGATCTATCATTGAAGCCAAAAGAGATTGAGACGCTATTGCACCACAACGATACTACACCAGATGGTCAGAAAAGCCATATTAGTGTTTCAAGGAAAGGAACAACCAAATGTGTTAATGTTCAGAATGAGACAACAACTTGCTACAACTCGGTGGCAAACGAAGCTACCTATTCAACATCTTGCGAGGAATCTGCTACAGCTGAAAATAATTATGCAAATAATGAATTACCTGGAACTAATCAACTAGAAGATAAGCAAAATGAAACAAGTATTTCTATTGGAAATCATAAAACATCTGATGAAATTGATGCTCAATTACCACAAAGTACTGAAAATTACGAACTCAAGCTCTCAAGAGAGCCAGCTGGTAATTCTGAGGGTGGTGGATTAAGTTTGGTCACTTCTGACCTTTGGACGAAAACTAATGTTTTGGAATTGGATAAAGATAAAGATGTCGGACTGGTATCGAACGAAGACAGAAATGAACATGATGGACAGCATAAGACGCACAGCGCTGATAATGTATCTGATGTTGTTTCAGCAAAGACTAATGATGAGGCTTTACTTGAAAGCAGTTCCGCAGATCAAGATGGACAACAACTGATAGTGGCACAAAATCAGCTTGCGATTATTGATACAGATATTAGTTCGATTACCAAGGAAAAGAATAGAAGGCCATCAAATTGTTCTGTGAATCTTTCAAGTGACAGCAACATTGCCATGCAGGAGTCTCATTCTGATCTGAACGAGCCTGTCACTGCTGAGCCCCTCGCTCTACCTGAGAGGGCTACCCGGCGTACAAGCAGGCGAAGAAAGGGAAAGAAGCGTTCAGCTCAAACGGTTATAGAAAGTCAAGAGTCTCCGAAGAAAAAAAGGTTTGTTCAGCGCACGAAAGACCTTACTGATATAGATAGCAACGATCAGAGTTCTTCTCAAAATGGAGGCAAATTAATTGCAAACACTTACAAAACTAGTTCGGACCAGAGAAGAGATGAAGGTGCCAAGTGCTTTCCAGCGAAAAAGTCAACTTCAACTACTGATGTCTCATCAGCTGAAGGGAAAATCTTAGTTCAACCTTTTAAAGACTCGGAAATTGAGGGAGACAATGCTTTTGAGGAGAATCAGATTATTCAGGCAAGACCAGAAACTCAAAATGTTGATGATGCTCAAGAGCCTGAACCTGTTCCTGACAAAAATGACAAAGTCTGTGAATTGTCACATCAATTAAACGTCAATGATACTTACATTAACACCAAAGTCCCTTGTGTCAACGGAGACAACAAAATTGATGATAATTCCTCACGAAAGAGAAAGAACCATGAACATGAGGAAGAAATATTACCAAGGAATAACCAGAATCATGATCAGTTTGCACCACCAGACTCAAATCTTGCTGCTAATGACGGCAACAGTATCTCAACTTCAACAAATCAACAAATCTCAGACAAATTGATTCACCGATCAAGTGGGTTAGCAGAGGATGGCGAAAAATCTCAAGTGGTCCCCAATAGAACAGATGTGGTAGTTACTACAGGACAAGCAATTAGTGAAAAGGAAAATGAAATTACTGATGGGAACATCGCTGAAAGACAATCTTTCCGTCCTAGCTTAGCTCAAACAGTTCCCATGTCAGGTTATCATAACCACTTTCCTTCTCACATACCTGGATACCCGCCTTTCATGCCGCCATATTTTCCATACACTACTCCACAGAGAGACCCGACGCCAACTGGTGTAGCCAGGGCAGATACTACCTCAAGAGAAGAAAGGAATCAGCTTTCCCAAAACATGCAGTATCCTCAATATCCTCAGTATCCCCAGTATCCTCATTATCCACCGTACCCACAATATCTTCAACACCTTCAATATCAACATCCGCAATCTCCACTTTTTAAATATCCTAATTCTGGTTACCCAGTGGTCGGACCGGCGACTTTCATGCCCCAGGGGCAGGAGAGCGCAATTCCAGAAGAAGGTCCTGACCAACATGAAGAATCTGATTGGACCAAGCTAGAAAAAGTGATAGCAAGATTGCATGCCAATCCCTTTGAATACCAAGGTCTGACTCCAGACAGAAAGATAAAGATCGAAGAAGATGTATTCAACTTGCTGGTGCTTTTGAAGAGAGGGCCCTAGTGACATTGATTTTTTTCTGCAATTTCTTCTCTTTGTAGATTATTTTAGCATATGTTTTTATTTTATTTCTTTACTAATATAATTTGATTATCAATTTACACAAACTAGTTTAATCAATAATAGAGTCAGTGTAAGTATTCGTCAAACCTAACAGTTGCAACTAACAATTGAATGCCTACTTTAATAGAATCAATGAACTTCGTCCCTGGGTAATCCTTCATAAACTTACTATCTAGTGTGCTCAATCCAGCACACCCAAGTAAAATAATTTTGGCTTTCTTGTCAATCAATTGCTGAATTTTATTTTGCAATTTTGCGTAGTTTTCAGGATCAGCTAGCTTCAAAACATCAACATCCGAAGCCAAAGTTGGTAAAAAATAAGAAGGTAAGCCATGCGGTTTGTTTGATCCGTTAAAAAAGTGCAACAAAGAGTTATCCAAAATGGTTTCCCAACTCTTACTTGAAGTTAAAATGGCAACCTTGTTATTGTCGTTAGCAGCATTCAATGCATATAACACACATGCTTGGAAGATGCCCATCACTGGAACTTGAACTATTTCACGTAGTTGATGAACTAATGGATGGTCAGAAAAGCAGCAGATTAAGTAACCATCATAATGCAAGTACGAGTCAGGATCGTTATTAATTTTCTCCAAGCAAGCTTTTGCGGATAGCAGACCGTCCTCGGTATTGTTGATTTCTGGCGGAGCACTTGGGGGACCAGTGAAGTAAGAATATGAAAAACCGGGAATAGATTTGGTGAGTTGTGATTCAATACCTTTAGTGATCGATTCGGAGCTGTTTGGATTGATGATCAAGATTTTTTTGGCCATGTTGTTGCTTGACTTGTTTGAATTGATTTGCACTGGTTCAATCGGTGCTTTCTCCGACAACAACTGATTCTCTACTTTTGATGAAGACTTTCGATACGTATAAACGGAGGCGGATGCACACAAACTGACCAAAGATCCTCCTATCAACTCAAGTAACATCCGCTGGTTGGTTGATTATGAAACGAACGCTGTGTTTAGCAAGAAGAAACTGAAATATCAAAGAAACTATGGGATTTGCTAAATATGGAGCAGCAAGGATTTAGAAGACGGACACCCCTGCGGCGTGGGACGCTCACGGAGATCTCCGAATATGCCAGGTAATTGCCAGTTATCTACCGGGCCTATAAATTAATGTGCATATATATACACGAACGGGGTAATATACAAAGAGAGAAAATGCAAAAATCAGGAAATAATGCTATATGAAGGTGTTTAAGTGTTGAAGCTAGATTTTTGTAGCTCGTTTGCAATTTGCTTAGCGGGATCATTACAAAATTGTAAATATCTCTTATCATTATGGGTTATACTAGCTGACTTCAAATCATTGTATAACGTATCAGGGATTGAAAATCCTCGATCAACATACGTTTGCGTAACCTCAATAGCAGAGTCGATCTGTGATTCACTTAGAAGATGCCTGATCAAGAAAAGGTATAGTCGCTCGTCCGGTTGGAAGTCTACGGACAACTGTGTAAACATTTTCGACAGCTCGCATTTTCTTGCTTGGAAAGATATATCAGAGGAATTTTGATATAAAATTTTGAAGAGTAACAAAAATGTATCAGAGTCCGGTTGAAGTCTTTTCTTTTTAACTAACGATGAAACCAACCGAACACTCAATTCAAAATCATTAGTTGTTTTGCGAATGGCTTCCAAAATTATGTTCAAAGGCAATGTATTAAATGGCTTGTTGGTAATTGGTTTCCTAGCTTTGTATTTGGAAGATTCTCTTTCTGGCTTACCGACATTGCTCATGGCATTTGGGTGGCTGTCTAGAAACTCATCCATGTCGATTGAAGCGAGGATGTTATTCTCCCCATTTCTTTGTGCGCTCTTAAGAATCCGAAACAGTTGATGATCTGGGTGCAATTGTCTTGAAAATCTATCAATGTTCTCAGTTATATGGAAACCATGCATCTGCTCAATCAAAACAAGCGCCTTTTTGTACGATAATTTCGGGAAACTTGAAGCTAAACCGCTAATGAGTGTAGAGAAATGGGAGAGATTTATCTTATTTCTTTCGGAAAATCCATAACGATAGAAGATACCAGAGTCAATAACACGGACAGGGCCTAACATTTCCAGGAGACCATCAAACTTCAACAATGCCCTTTGGGACTTAAGCTCATGAACAGCTTCAACAGGCCGGCTTTCATTTTTCATTTTTTGTACTTGGAAACGGGTAACCTTATCTAAAATAGAAAAATCTAGATTTTCTCGTGCCAATAGTGCAATATTGTTTAACAAGGTATCAGAAATCTCAATTATTGGAAGCTTTGAGAAATAAACGAAACCCGAAAAGAAGTTTGAGATCAAATCTACTCTCTTTTCTTCAATAGCTGCTGCAAGCCACATTTCCAAAATTTGTTGGTTTAAAATTTTGCTATATTTATTTTTGTAAAGATATTTACATAGTTGGTAAACATCATCCAATTTTCTTCGTTTAACTAGATGGAAGGATAATAATTCGTATGCAAACCTGTCAACCTTGATATGCGAGGAATATTTCATCAATTTGAGAGCCATATCATACTGCTGGGATAGCGTAAAGTACTGAGCAAGAAGAGATTTCGCCACAGGTGATCCTGAGTATACACTTAGATCGTTGGTAGAAATAAAGCCACCGACAACCAAAGGGATCCAAGTGCTATAGAGCGTTGACATAAGTTCATTTGGCAAGGTAATTTTTAAAAAATCCAACTTATTCAAAAGAACAATAAGTAATCTCTTACGATAATCTAATGGTGAATTATCATTATCAAGGGATTTTATGACCATTTCAAGTAAAGTTTTAGAAGGAACGAACTCTTCAATAGAAAAAATGTTTTGATACACTTCAATGAATTTAGAGTCTAATTGATTATTCGCTTTTCCAAAAATCAACAGGAAATCGTCCAAATCCTGGAGGCATGTAACCGGATACTTTTGCAAATTTTTTTCACCTATGATATCAGCAATCTGCTGCCGTATTGTAGCCGCAACTGAAACATGTAGACTTGATGCTCTGATTTGTGTAGCATGTTGTGCTAGCCTTCGAGTAGTAGTAGAAACTCTTAGAAGCGTCCCGATTCTTGTTGTGCGTATTATTGGAATCATGATCAGTGAGCACTGTACGCTATGTGGGGACTTTGTATTGTCATCAAACCACAAGACTCATATCATACATTGTAGGAGCCTGAACCACGCTTACAAGAGCAAAAAACCTAGCTCTTGGCTAATTTATAACTTCAAGCTGAAAATAGTCTTTAGGTCACGTGCAAGGATGAATTCATATATTCGATGAATCGTCTCGGTCGGCGGCTTCGACAGGTCGACTACCCGCTTCAGTGAAAAATGTTCTAGCAAGATTAAAACAAATGAAGGAGGAGATGTCTGCCTGCCTGGGGATGCCCTAGAGCAATCTGATTAGTGGAAGACTACGAAACGGTGACGATGTTCAAGCTAGGTACGAATTATGGCCGTAGTATGGCTCTTTCTTCTTCGTTGATCGGAAGAAGAGGTACTGGTATCCAACATTTTATGATCGAAAAATCGGTTTTCCCACAGGCTATGAATATGAGATTCAACAGTACATCAACGTCATCAGTGGAACAAGCTATTCCTGAAGCTGCCAGTAAATTTGATTCTTCGCTAGCTTTTGAAGATACGGCAGCAACAGTGAGTGAAGCTGTTGGCACAACACTAACATCTGACCAATTTGGATACTTAAAGTCAATTGGTTTAAATGATGGATGGTGGCCTTCAGATATCGTGCAATCCATGTTGGAAATCGTTCATGTTACTACTGGTCTTCCATGGTGGGCCACAATTGCTGTTACTACTTTGGGAGCGAGATTGTTACTATTCCCTGTTTTCATGGCATCTTCAGACACGATGGCCAGATCACAGCCTATCATGAATGAAAGTAGAGAGTTGAGAAAGGCAATTAACCTTGCAACTGCTGCTGGCGATACGGTTTTAAGACAAACCAAGACTTTACAACTACAAGCTTTGAATAAGAAACACGGTGTCAAACATTCAAGAATGTTTTTATCTCCTCTTGCTCAAATAACGTACGGTTTTGGTTCGTTTTTCGGTATCAGAGAAATGAGTAATGCAAACGTGCAAGGTTTCTCTGATCAAGGTATTGCATGGTTCCCAGACTTGACTGCCGCGGACCCTTACTTAGGCCTTCAGTTGATTTCTGCTTGCTGCTATTCGCTATCGTTCCATTTAGGTGGTGAAACTGCAGTCAATCAATTTGGTCCTACTATGAAAAAAGTGTTCCTCGTTTTACCATTTATCTCCATTTTTGTTACTATGAATTTTTCGTCTGCTGTTTTAGTTTACTTCACAGTCAATGGTTTGTTTTCTATTACCCAAGGTAGATTGTTGAAATCTGGTGGATTTAGAAAATTTGCGGGTCTTCATCCTCTGATGGACCCAGCTAAGTTGGCACAACAGCAAAAAGGTATGGCCGAAAACTTTGCTGAAACTTGGGCAGAAATGAAAAGCAATAATGACGCCAAAATGAAGATGAGTGAAATGACCAAAAAAGCTACAATTAATCAATTCTCTAGGGCTCAATCTGGTAGGGTCATTATTCAAAAGAGAAAGTGAACATGGAAGGAAGAGAAAATGGTTACCGTATATAATTTACAGCTTTTTATCTCTTGTAAATAACAATATTTCTTTTAAAGTATCATAATCTTTGTCAAAAAGAAACAAAAAAAATGCGGAGTATCTATGATAATAAATAAACAAGCAAATAATTAAAGGGAATCACCAAAAAATCAAGTTAATAAATAAGAGGAATAGACAAAGCTATTTGATGCATTATATCCCAACAAGATATTTATCCTAAAGCTTTGGTTAAAGTATTAGAGATCTCTTCTTCTGTAAGCTTATTCAAGCTCTTCTTGACTTCAACACCTCTTTCAAATCTCAACACCATAGAAGGTGATATACCGGAGCATTCTCTTATTAAAACCGGCAAGTGAGGATTTGAATCTTTGATCGATTTGTATTTATTTGCCAAAAAAGATCTTTTGAGATAGAATAGGAGATTCATTGTTAGTAATTCGTTACAAAAGTTGCCAGAACATATGTAGATTCTCAAACTTACTTAACTGCGGCGGATTCAGCACCCGTCTGACAGAAGAAGAATCTCACCTCCTTCAAGTTTTTCGATAGTATTAACTTTGTTGACATTGTAGCCAATCTATGCGAAGCGTAAATAGTATACAGTGTGATATATGAAAATAAGTTAAAGTCGGTGAAGAAGGTGTG
Organism: Ogataea paraovalis; assembly: GCA_030565405.1. NCBI lineage: Eukaryota > Fungi > Ascomycota > Pichiomycetes > Pichiales > Pichiaceae > Ogataea > Ogataea paraovalis. Next base: position 59,900 of record JAJMBU010000050.1, on the reverse strand, counting down.
CTCAAAAGTGGTGCCAAAAACAGATCTTGATTCTTACCCCACTTTCGGGTGTTCGAGGGTGGACCACTAGACAGTCAATAATATCGACGCGTCGATCGACCGGCAGTAGCAGCTCACCCAAAGACGTGCCACTTCTCCCTTTTTACGGAAATGGCATCCCCATTTTCGAAACTGAAAGACTCCAATAGCTGCTGATCATTCCCTAGCTTTTCGTATACCATTCCATGTATTTTATAGTAGATTTGGAAAGCTAACACACTTAGGTTCAACTTCCTACTAATTTTCCCTCGAAGTTTTCCCACAGTTGTTGTTGATGGAAACACCAGCTGATTAAACTCCTTCCAACTTTCTGTGTCAGAAGAATTCCCAAAATTCGCATTGTCGTAGACAATTCGTAATATTAGGGAGCCAGCAGATTTATTCAATTTTATATTTTGTTCACCATAATTTAGCTTCACCCCGTGCTTCGCAGCTAACATTTTCCAGTTTTCGGAGTCGGTAGAGTATTTCCAGGTTCCATCATTAACCTTACTGATATAATAAAGCTCAAAACTATTTCTTTGTTCCAAACTATACTCCGTTCCGTTCACTTTAACTATTTTAGGAAGCTTTGAAATTAGGCGGATTAAATTCAAGTCGTCTTCCTGAACATTGTTCATGATCTCTGCCTTAGCAAAAATTGGATTGTGGGTAATTTTTATTCCAGTAAGATTGGGAAATTGTAAATTCAAATTGTCAATCTCTGACCATCTTGAAATCATATTATCTGATATGTCAAGCCATGAAATAAAGGGAAGCTCGTGTGAGCTCGAATCTATCGTGATTCTGTTATTTGATAGGTTGAGGTTTTTTAATGATGTTAGTCTTTTAAAGACTGAAAAGTCAAACGAAGTAAAGCTATTGAATGACAGATCTAAAGAAGTCAAATTTGTAAGACTGATGAGTGCTGTGCCAAGGCTACTTAAATTAGTCAGATGATTACCAGCAACACTTAGTACTCCCAATTTTGGAAAGAAGTCAAATATTGTATCAATGAGTTCACCTTTGTAATACGACATCATACAAGAGGCCATATACAACTTGACAATGTTGGATTTACCTTCTGTCTTGCAACTCATCCTATCAAACCGATTTCCGCTAATGTTTAACTTTTGTAAATCCTTCAGTTGGATCACGGTTCCAGTGATAACACTCCAATCATTAATCAAAGTAAAGTCCATATTCAATTCTTTCAAATTTGTTAGAATTTCTCCTAACTGATCAGAACCGCTACGAACCGCCAACCTGCTCAAAGAAACTACATCCAAATTCTTGAAGTTGGACTGAAACCTTGTTAGTCTTTCAAAACCGAAACTGCGAACTTTTTTGGTTCCAAAAGTGATGTCTAATTTGTCTTCATCACCCTGTTGCTGATGATCTTCAGTGTTCTTGTCACTGGAATAATTTTCGTCATCACCACCGTACTGGTAACACAATGCTTCAAAAACCGATCGACTCTTTTCCATTTCATTTTGAAGCTTAATATCCTTGATAAAGCTGCCAGAATTCAAATCACCGTAAGTGGAAAAATAGCGTACTCCCTCTAACGTTCCATTATTCTTACCACGCGTTGGATCGTCCCACTCAAGCCCGTACGTCTGATTATTGGGCCAGTTTGGTATCTTGCCTATGAATCTCACAGTTGCAAGCTGTCCTTTCAGCTGGATTCTGGAGCCTACTTCTAGATGGTTAACGGGTACCATAATCTTATCAAGATCCGCTAATACATAAATATAAAGAGACTTACGGCGTAAGCAGTGAGGGCAACCGTTGAATAGATATAGAGAGATCTTCATTGTTGAATCTTGATGGTGGAAATAGTCCCACGCGTCAATCGACCTCAATGTTTCAAGTCGAGGTTTACCTCAGAGTACTCTAGTCAGACTTTTCTCTTCTTACCTCTTTTTATATCAATTATTTAAACAGCCAGTACTCGATGAATCAAATAAGGAAGATACAGCAGTTGAATGAAAAGGAGCTGGTTTCCAACATATCTTTTTCGGCATCTTGGCACCAAGATTATGCGAACAGTTCGTATATCTACATAGGCAACTTACCCTCCCAGATAAATGAAATGGATATTCTTATAGTTTTTTCACAATATGGTGTGCCCACACATCTGAAACTTATGAGGGATAAAGCATCTGGGAAGTCGCTACGATTTGCTTTTCTAAAGTACGAAAGGTTTGAATCTTGTGTTCTGGCTATAGACAATTTAAACGGATATAATTTAGGGCCAGATTGCACTCTACGAGTTGACCATGCTCGGTACAAGCCTTACACATACGATGAAGATGGTGCCGATGCTAATAAAGAATGGGATGAAGCATTAGCAGATGAAATGCAGAAAGATTTTGCCAGCGATGCAGAGGATAGTGATGGTGGAGGCTCAATGGGTGGAAAACACCCGATCGAAAAAAATGATGAAGAAGAGGATCCTATGGCCCAGTACTTGAAAGAAAAAGCCGAATCAAAGAAGTCAGAAACCACGGAAAGTGAAAGATCAAGTAATAAATCAGATCATAGGTCAAGTCATAGATCAAGTCACAGGTCTTCCTCCCACAAACATCGTAGAAGCCATGGAACAAAAGCTGGATCTAGTCGGCTCGATCCTTCGAGATCTAGATCACCCGATCACCGTAGTTTGAAAGGCTTGAAAGTTGATGAGGATCGTTATAGAAGGTCAAAGAGATCAAGTAATTTGAAAGAAAAGGAAGTGGTTAAGGATTCGTCACTTCCATCTTCAACTTCTGGCACTTCTCACAACTATGAGAGTGGTGAGCTAGATGTAGTATCGAAAGTGAACTAACAAGCTGATATACTCATCGATCGCTATTAGATGCATGTTTTATATAGTTTGAAGAGCCTGAAATAATTATTACCACGGTTTACCAATCGAGCACAAGTATACATTGTAAATAGGATAGAGTACTACAAGCTGACATAAGCAGCTGATTTCTCACCGCCAAAAATCTGGGCGAGAGTCTGAAGACCATGCAAGCATATGAAGATGAGGAAGGAACAGAGACCGTCATTCGTACGACAAAAGGTCACATATTTAGAAGGGGACAATAATTAATGGACCTGAATACTGACTCGGTGTATTAGAAGAGCCAGGCTGCCGATTGGATATATACACAACCACCTTACAGATAACTTAAGATGAGTGCTTCAGGATTACCATCAACTGTCAATAGGAACAGCCCTTTGCCATCGTTATCACCTGCGGTGTCTCAGACTCCGTCTCTTTCACAATCATCTCAGATAAAACAACATGATGATATAAATATTTCAAATCAAGAGCTTTTTACGAAAGAGGTTAGCGCAATTGCGTTAGATTATTTGATCAACGAATGCATTCCATTATCAGTGAGAGTGGAAGAACTATTAACTAAAGGGCAATCAGAAATAACCACTGCCTTGAGTGAAGTAAGACTAGAAAATGATAAATCAGAGAAGGAATCCACGGAATCTGCTCTTGAGAATCAACCCGACAACGATATATTTGAACCTGGATCCATATCGTTTTTGAAGGATGAATCAAAATTCACACACTTCAACAACCTATACCGAATTGAGAATTACGGCTATGAAATTGGATTTAAAATCACGGATTGTTTAATATATATGAAGAACAACAACCCGCCAGACGGCTCTGGGCCAGGAAGCAACATGAAACTAGTAGATGTTTTAGATATCATGAAATTCATTTGCAGGGATGTCTGGAAAGTAGTTTATCTTAAGCAGATGGATAACCTTCGTACTAACCACATTGGAACGTTTGTTTTGATTGATAACAGTTTCAGACCCTTGACCAATTTCTACAGTGCTGCGGGAGAGGAAGACACGCTAAGAAAAGTACAGCCATACTTGCAATTGCCCTGTGGATTAATTAGAGGAATATTGGCAAGTTTAGGCATAGAATCTATAGTGAATGCAGAGGTTATTAATGGGAAGTTACCAAGCGTTTCGTTCAATGTGCAGACAAACTTCAGCAATGAGTGACAAGCGAGACTACTTAAGGATACCAATTTCCTAATTTGATACAAAACCTCCTTATAGGGACTATAGAATCTGTATACTAAGAACATAACTAAGGCATTGAAAACAATCTAACTTGTTCTGCAACGAAGTAAAAACTGATTATATATATATGGTAAATGGCAAATGAACATTTAACCAACAGCTCACGTGACACTGGGACAAAATATTGGATTATGTAAGTGGTGATTTAAAGCTGCATGTTGATTAGATTTCTGTTCTATATCGACTTTGTCTTCGGCTATCTTTACTCTGCTTTTGCGTCGACGGTAATTGGTAAGCCTCTTATTGTTATAGTCCTATATCAATTGCCGTTAACTGACCAGAGAACTTGTGGGGGTCATTGAATACTTGCTGTTTAGTCCTATCTCAGGTCTGTTATAATATTAAGGAGTCAACAATTTCCGAGATCCAGATACCAACTTTGGTTTATGGAATTTTCAAAAATAGAGAATAGAAATAATATAAACGGTTGATATTTATAACTAAAAAGTATGGAGCGAGAGATCACAATTGATGACATTCCCAAGGCTGTCCTTGTAGGTAAACCGTTGATGCTTTTCACTACTTCATTTGTCTCTATCTGCGTGTTCCTTTTTGGTTACGACCAAGGGTATTTTTCCTCAATTATTACAAACCAACATTTTAGAGATTACTTTAACGATCCCACCGCATTAGAAATTGGTACAATAGTGGCAATCTTGGAGATTGGTGCATTAATTTCTTCACTTTCTCTAGGCCCCATATCTGACAAGCTAGGACGCAGAAAAACTACAAGGTTGGGTGCACTAATTTTTTGTATAGGTGGTAGCCTGCAGTCCTCTAGTAGGACTACACTTGAATTGGGATTTGGAAGATTTATATCTGGGTTGGGAGTCGGCTTCTTGTCAGGTACAGCGCCATCTTTTCAAGCAGAGATTTCAAGCCCTGAAAGTAGGGGTTTTTTGGGATCCGCTCAATTCACAGGTAATATTCTTGGTTATTCTTCCTCAATTTGGATTGATTATGCTTGTTCCTTTATTGATAATGATTACTCTTTCAGAATACCTTTGATATTACAAGTTGTGTTTGGATCAATATTGTTCTTCGGTACCTTTGCATTAGTTGAATCTCCACGGTGGTTGTTGGAGCACGATCACGATGCTGAAGGCTTGGTTGTGATTGCAGACCTATACTCAGGTGGTGATATTCAAAGTGATAAAGCAAGGGAAGAATATAAGTCGATTAAGGAGATGGTCTTAATTGGCAGATTAGAAGGTGATTTGAGCTACCTGGATGTTTTTAAAAGATACCCAAAGAGAATCTTTGTTGCCATGAGCTCTCAGATGTTTGCACAATTCAATGGTATCAACGTTATTTCTTATTATGCTCCATTAGTCTTTGAACAGGCTGGTTGGATTGGCCGTGATGCCATCTTGCTGACTGGTATCAATTCCCTGATTTATTTAGCTTCATCTGTTCCGCCATGGTGGTTAACTGAGAGTTGGGGACGCAAGCCAATGCTAATAATGGGCGGGTTTGTTATGGGTATTTCATTATGCCTTGTTGCATTTTCTGGCTGGTTGGATTCTACACATAGTGCTGGAATGGTTGTTGTTTTTGTCATGATATACAATGCTTTCTTTGGATGCTCTTGGGGTCCTATTGGATGGTTGAACGTTGAAGTGTTGCCAACTAAAGCTAGAGCTTCTGGTGCCGCCATGGCTACAGCTACTAACTGGCTGTGCAACTTCATTGTCGGTGAATTGGCTCCTGTCTTGTTAGAACTTATCCAATGGAGGCTTTATCTAATTCATGCCACTTCTTGTTTCATATCTATAATCACTGTCTATAAGGTTTATCCTGAAACAAAAGGTGTCAGTTTGGAAGAAATGGATTTAATATTTGATGATAGATCCTCAATTCACTCTGCGCATTCCTCCAGTTCTGGATTGGGATACAGTTCCACTGGTACAAGTGATTTGGAGGCACTGAACTCTAGAAATACATACATGAGTTCGAATAACGCGGCAATGGCTAGACAACCAGGTGGTGTTATAGGGGAAACGAACCCATTGCTACAATCACCTTTGATTCATAGTAATTCACAATTGGGGGGATCTAGCAAGCCGTTCATTTTGCAGCAGGATATTGAGCCACCTGATTTAGCATCCATCTATAAGTACAAGACTGATGATTCCAGTTCGATTAGAGGATCTCTAAGAAGAGGATCCGAAGCTGTTTCGTCCATTTTTAGACTGGGTGGTGAGAACAACCAAAGAAACAACCTGGAGGAAGGTGGGAGTGTTATATCCGATAGCGTGTCTGAGAGGTTCATCAACACCAGCGGTAACTGATTATTTTATTATAAAACGATATTAAATTTGGGTTTTATTTGTTATTTTTTCTACTTTCTTTTCTTGTTTTTTGCTTAATTGGTTTTTTTGTATTTATTCATGCTTTGATTATTTTTGCTGTTTTCGTTCCTTTTCCGTTCGCTATTTCAATTAACATATATATATATATAGTATTCTTTTTATTTCTGTTGCTGTAGGTTTTGTTTGGGTGAAGTGGCTTGCTTTAAATTAGTGAATTCTGTTGTCAGTTATCCTGCTACGTACATTTAAAATAGCAGAAAAAGAAAAATAATCTTACACAAAAACATTACCTTATATAACTGGATTTGGTAGTCTTTTATAGCAAGCAACGTATTTGCTACCTTTGTTTCTAGCAACTTTCTTACCTTCTTCTGTAGATTCTCTCATAATTGCAACACATGGATCTTGATCTTCCCATTCTGTGCTCAATCTTTCGAATAGAGGATGCTCATCTAGATGTTTCACCATCCATTGATGCAAGTCTAACACATCTGTGATTGTATAAATGATTCCACCTTCGGCAAGCACAAAAGCATACTCGGACAACAAGGTAGTGGTGACGATTCTTGCCTTGTGCTTCCTTTGCTTAAAATGAGGGTCTGGAAAGCAGAAAAAGATTTTTTTTAGTTGTCCCTTTTCAAAGAAGTTCGGCATGAACTTCATCGCATTACCTCTGATGACGTTGATGTTTTGGTACGCCAACGGCTTTGCCACGTTACCAGCATGCTGTTTACGCAAGGCAATGATACGATCTTCAACGTACTGTGTCACCTGCACTCGTATCTCCATCCCCAAGATTAATTTTTCTGGGAATTCAGGTGATAAATCAATCATCAACCCACCGTACCCACACCCGATGTCTGCAATTTCAACGTCCCTGTTGATACGACCCGTTGTTGGATCGATGAAAGCTGGATACAATTTACCCCAATCCATCATAGATGGTTTCTTCGGATACTCCAATCTGTGATCGGAGAAAGGGTTTGAATGTGCCCTCTGTCTATAAAATCTTTTCTTTGGAAGCTCAATATGTGGCTCTGGTGTACGTTCAGGTTCTGAAGAGGTTAATGATGCTGGGATGACTGTTGATTCGTCGATACGAACGTGCTTCAGCACTTTACGGTTGGTCTCTTGAACTTCTCTGTACTGTCTTCTTTTAGAATTTGGATCATTTTTCTTGTTCAACAATGCCAGAGTGGCATAGTCTGATATTGGTTTTTCGTTGTTAGACATTATGAGGTCTTTGTAGAAACGTAATTTTAGTGATTTAGATGCTTATCTGGGGTTGAAAAAGGAGAGAACTGAAAATTTTTAGTGCCCCGATCTGAAAAATAAAAAAAAATAAAAGTATTTAATTTAGCTTGTATTACATAAGAGCTTAGGCGTTGCAGCCTCGAAAATGTTTCAGCTATTCGATAATTCTCCCTTTTCAACGATGATTTTACCCCATGCATCAGTTAGACGCCACGATAGTCAAAAAAATACAAGTTTTTTTTCTTGTGATCTATTTACAAAAAAGATTCAAATAAGGATGATGATTATATATGTAGAAAGGCTTCAGTAAGCTATGATTCCTGCTTATCATTCTCTTCTTCAGCAGGTTTTTCCATCTCAGTCTTATGGGCATCCAAATTCAAATATAACACACTGCTGGTACTTTGCAAAGTTTGCACCAATCCAGCACCAGATAGCATTGTAAGGATACCAAGCAATTGTGATTGTAAGCCAGGTAGTGTTGGTAGATCTTTAAACTGATCAATTTTGGATAGATCCATAACGTCCTTTCCTATTTTACCACCAACCAAAAACAACTTCTCTTTCTGTTGCTTCAAGACACTCAAAACATCTTTAACTTTCGATGGATCCACATCTTTGATCAAAATTATTGAAGAAGGACCTTTTAATAGCGGCTCTAGTGGATGTCTAATTCTCTTTCTTTTCACCTGTCTGCTAGCAGCCTTCGATGCCGGATCCGGGTGATGCGAGGCCCTTAAATAATGCTTAAATAGTGATGTTTTCACTTTTCTAAAATCTGCACCAGCAGCCTGTAATTGTTTTCTTACCTTTTCATTGTCAGAGGCTAACATGTTATTGTGATGCGCAATCAACACTATATCGTTCTGTTCATAGAAATATTTGTAGACATCCATCAAGTAAGTCTTTCTGGAGCTTTCCGGCTTGACAGTATGTCTAACAGATTGCACTGCGTCCAATTTGTCAGCATCGACAAAATTAGATTCTATCTGCTGTTGGCGTCTTGCACTTAAGGTTGACAAAGACGCTATCGCAGCCAAAGACGATCTGAGGAAAGGAGAGTTGCTGTTGCCGAGAGCACTTGCAGGCAGACGCAGCAAGCTCAAGGACGACACAAAACGAGATACAAAAGACATGGAATATGAAAAGTAGCAACTACACGAAGTCCAGCAAGTATACAAAGACCAATTACAACCGCAAAACCACAATGGATACATCTCTTTTTCGACAACCTCAAATATAAATTGAAAAAAAAGTCAAAAGATGAAAAACTTGTGTGGTGCAGAGGTGTACAAAAAATATAATCAATCACGTGATTCAATTCTTTGCTCTCTGCATGTCTTTGTTGTCTTTGCGTGCCGTGCTTTTGCCTTTACTTAAACTGTTTGGCATGTATACTTCACACTTATATATAAAGACTTATACTTATACAGATATATAGTAGAATATATATCTTCAGCATTGCTCCATAAGTGGCTATGAGCAAGACCGCCAACAGAAAGTCGCCTATGCGCAAACCCCCACCTCACCTATCAGAGTTTTACAACTACGTTAACGGAAGCTCATCAAGCAGTCCCAACAACATCGACTCTTCAACTAACTACAATTCCGAGACATCAAGTCGTTTACATCAGAATACTGATAGTAATAACGTATTCCACGCATCAAGTTTTGATATGTCACCTTCTAGACAACATGACCGTGTACCGACCTCATTATCACAGAGCTCCCCCTCAAGATTGCCTGGAATGCCTTATGATGACCCTTCAACATCGCCATTACTACAACATACTCGCAAATACACCAACAAGTCATCCACTACCAACTCCATGCTTTCCGTTCAATCTTCCATTACACCTTCAACCTTAGATCTCGAAACTTTGATAACGAAAAACGACGTTGCGCAAACTGTCGGCTGCTACAAAGATTTGCTGAAGACTGCAGCAATGTATAGAGAAGCACTAATTGTTGTCAGCAATGCCGCCAGTGAGTTTGGACGCTCTTTGGAAGACTGTGCCCGGTGCAAGGGATCTGGGCAAGCTTCTGATGGACTGATGACTTCCAGTGGTATCCACTATTTAATTGCAAACCATCAGCAGATCTTGGCACATTCAATCGAAGCAAAATTCGAGAAGCCAGTCGTAGATATAATATCAAACTTTGAATCGTCATATAAAGAAACTGATCTTCTTTTTAAAACCAATATTCAAGAAAAAGTGAGATCTCTAAAACGAAACGAAAATGCAAATATTAAGTTGAGCAAGAAAAAAACGAGAAATATTATTTCTTACAAGTCTAATTTGCTTCAACTAGCTTCTCAATTGGACGAAATTGATAAACTGAAACACGATTACTATGTTTCTTCATTTGATCAAGTTCAAAATTCGTCATTAGAGATATTGTCAAAAGTGAGCTCGATAGTCAGTATGGAAACTACGATCTACGAGAACATTGGTAAAAAAGCTTGGTCTGGTGGTGGATTGGATGATTTATTGGAAAGATTTTGTCCTGAAGATCCGTTCAAGTTGCCAGAGATACCCGAAGAGGAAGAAGTGGCCAATGCTTCTATGAGTGATGTTGCCGACCTCACCATCAAAGATGAAGATGAAGATGATAATCATGCAGATGCAGACACATCACAAGTGGCTGTCGGTCATTCAGACCATGACTCCGACACTCAAGCTGAAGAGTCCCCTGAGCTCACAGAAACTCCTACCAAAGAAATTGGTCCCGACGATACATTTTACGCACCGCTGATTGTAAACAAGTCATATTCTTCAACGTCTTCTCGCAGCAATCAAATAGATATGCAAGAACAGAATCTTCAGGAGGCCCAAGAAGGTTCACCGTTTTCAAAACACTCTAATGATAGCGATGCGGACCAGGGTCAGGTAGCTGATGATTTAGATAATTCATCAATTCTCAAAGAAATCAGTGCCGTTGATATCAGCCCTGATCCGCAGCTTCAATCTGACAATGGTCGTGTTGAAGACGATGAAGAGTCGTCATTCTCGTTGCCAACTGCCAATTTATTAGAGGAGAACAAATCTAGTAACAGCAAGTACCATAATGAATGGGCGAATTAATAATGGATATCATGCCACATATCAGATAACTTCACTGCGTTTTAGTCTTTTTCTCCACCTCTCTTGTATCTTCGTATATTTCCTCTATCACTGATTTAATTTATTTTATGTGATATATTCTGTTTAATTTATTTTTTTATTTTTTATTTTTTATTTTTTCTATTTTCCTTCTTTTTTACTCTTCCTTTCCATATGTGAGATTTCGTGTTTGTGTATTATTAATGAACTTGCCATAATATTTATGAATATTTGGAAAACAGTAGGTATATGCATTGAAGAGGGAGTGAGATACTGTAGATACCCTGATAAACTCCAGCATTTATTATTGTTTGATACCTTTTTATACATGCGCTATCTTAATTTTATCTGTTCATATCTCGATATTTAGACTGCAGTTTTATATACGACCAGCAGTGAATAAATATACAAAGCTCTCAAATTCTTCGTTGCCAAAACGAAACACAAACTATAAGCAAACTGAAAAACAAAGCACGAACAACATACACATAATTTCATGAAAAAAAAACATAAAACTAGAACAACGTGGATCATTAAACATAAAGAGCAATTCAATAAATAAATAAAGATCATGAAGGGTCGTTCTCAACTACTCACTGGAAATAATTTCCCCTTTGTCAACCAAGATAACAGATTCGTAGATCATTTGAGGTTCGCTTTCCAATCTCTTCCACGTCTCGATCTTGCCGGTTTGCTCATTAGCTTCGTAAATTCTAACACGTCTGTTGGTACCTCCGTAACCAGCGTACCCACCTTCACCAGCAGCACCACCATAGCAAAGCCAGATATCATCCCTCATACAATAGTCATTACAATGATCGTGCCCAACAGAAACGACCGAGACGCCAATTTCTTTTAACATATTTTTCATTCCTGAGTTGTGGTAAGGAGCCATGACAGCCTCTCTGTAAGAGCCAATGATCTTTCTCTTGGAGCCAGTTGCTGGATCATCAAAGTTTCTATATTCAGGTAATGGGATGTGGAAGAATGCCATTGCAAGTGGATTATATGGTGAAACTTTCTTGTTGATGCTTCCAGCAACGAGTGCATTCTTTCCTTTGATATCCTCACTCATCGACATTATGAATTCCAATTGGTCTTCTTTTAAGTAGTCGTAACCTTTCTGTTTAGGTCCCTGTGCATACTTGTGTGAATCCAAAAAGTATAGAGATAAGGAGTTGTAATCCTTGCGTCCGTTAGACGGCGTCACCGATAACACATAGTTTCCAACACCAGAAACATCAACAGGTCCAGGAATCGAGAGAGAATACGGTAAAGCGGAAACCAGTCTCATCAGTTCCTGGCGGTTTAAGGATCCTTCGTCATCGTGATTACCAAATGTCATTGCGAATGGGATTTTGTTTGCAATGAATGGATTCACAGCCTTGTATATCGAGGTTTGAGCATCTGGCGATGCATCACCAAAGACTTGGTCACCCGTCAACACCACGAGATCTGGCTTTTCAATTGCCAAAATAGCTTCAATGAATTTCAATGTCTTTTGATCTGCCAAACATTCGCCTTCTACAGGGGGATAAGTATCGCGGCACTCTCCGTAACCAGTAGAGAAATGCAAATCTGCCACTTGTAGCATCTTGAATTTTTTAGAAGTACGATCAAAAGACAATGAAATTTCTGGATTTTCCACTGGTTCGAATCCTCGTCTATACGTAATGTACGCCTCATAATCTTGAAGGTGAGTACCCATTGGGCCGAATTTTCCCCTCGTGTTAGGATCTTTTAAATTCAAAGTCAGTGGAAGAGATTCAAGAGTCCACCCTGGTCTTGGATCCACTGAATCTCTTCCGAAGAGTACGTTAAATTCAGTTATTGAATTAGAAGAGGAAAAAGGTCCGAATTTCACCCACAGCCCATTTGTCTTTCTCAGCCAGCCGCTATTCCTCACTGTGTCCATGTCTGGAAGAGCCAATTCATTTAGTTTAACCCGAACCTCATCCGTCATATCATAACCAGCAAATATATAAAGAGCAAGGTCGTCTAATTCAGGGCAATATTCTTTAACAATTCTTGCAGGTATTTTATTGACATTATGAGGAATTAATTCATCGATATATTTATTTTCAATTGCGATATCGTTAATAACAGGAATCGAATTCTCCAAAGCATCATTTGATCCAATTTTCTTTGTAAACATATATTCGTTACCGCCCAACCAATTCTTATTCAACGTCAAATCTTTGGGAAGTTTCAGCCACATAGTCGGAATATCACTATCTAAAACAGGGTTATCTTTCCACTTGAAGGACGCCTTGCAAGAGGAAGAAAAAAGTCCACATTTCTGGAATTCGACATCCATAATCACAGGTTTGTTCTCCTTTGATGTTCCATATCGCAAATTGTTGTAAAGAGACGAATTTATTGATGATCCTGTGTATTCCAACACGTTTAGGATTCCGATTATGAATATGATCAAGCTGACCAGGTATGTGAGTCCCCTCTGTAACTGTTTCGTTAGCCTGAAAGCCATTTTTTTGAACGCAATCTCTATTACAGATCGCAACCAGCCGTATTAAGTCGGTCTTGGATAAAGTAGTATTTGCTATGGTAGTTGACTGAGACACGTCCTGTGAAGATAACGACGGGACAGATATGAGGCCTCCAACGGCAGCAGCAACTACAAATACTGAAGACGGCGAGGCACATCGGGGCTTCGGATCGACGCGTCGAGTAGAAATCAGGTACTAGTAACTACTTTGGTTATTGTCAAATCGTCATCTCACCACAAAAACCATCCAATATAAAAAAGTCGTATTCATTAACTAGCGTCGATATTAAATTACTAAATAATCAGAAAGCAATCAGCAGATGAGAATAGCTTAAGGGGAATTCTGGTCATTTTTCTGTAGAATTTTGATCCGCTTGACTCTTCTCTTGCCCTTGCCCTTGCCCTTCAGGCAAGTTTGGCTTTGGTCTATGCCCTCCAACACTTAGCAATCCACCAGCAGATCTATCCAAAGATTCACTTTGCTTATCCGCTCCATTTATTCGTGTGATGTTCATCCTGTAGTGAGGGTGTCTCAACTTGCTGTCGGAAGCAGGTATCATTTTGTCTCCAATCTTGAACTGTATATCTTTCAAGTTCTTTAGAGGGTCTTCGTGCTCTTGATTTGACATTGTACTGTTTTGAATTATTAAATGGAACTTTAACTCTACTACCTACCAAACAGCAAACGACACCGAAAGAAGTAGTTGGGCGGCGCAAAGCAGGGAATCCAGAGTCTGACACCCATTTATATATCCAAGATCTGTATGATATATAAGCTATTCGTATTCAGGCGCCGCCTGCACAGCCTGGCTGCTACGCCGCGATTCCGTCTGGTGTCCACTCCGCCTACAAATTAATATATATATATACATACATGGAAAATATATACATCGTCTCATTAAATATTATTAAACTGTACAAGGGCATGCAAGAGATAAAACGAAAATGGAAATAATACTTAAAATCTAACTATCTGTACTGATCAATGGCTTGACGAATGAATGCTTCAGTAGCTCACTAGCACCCACTCTCTTAATATAATCCGTTTCAAAAGTATGCATCAAGAAATCCTTAGCATCCTCTGTGGTATTTTTAGGAATCTCTGGTAATGACAATGTTCCGATTCTAAAAATAGCTTGCATTTGCGAAAACCCAGGGTATGGGTGCCTACCAGTAAACATCTCAACGATTAAACACCCGACAGACCAAATATCTGCCTTGTCGGTATACGCAATCTGCTTTACCACCTCTGGTGCCATCCAATACACTGAACCTTGTAAAGATGCTCTTTTAGATTCTTTGCTCTCTGTAGAGTTTTCTTTTTCTTTCTTTCCACTGGCGGCTTCTTGATCAAGATCAATTTTTTTTGAGATTCCAAAATCGCTAATTTTTACCGTACCGTTGATATCAATCAATATATTGGCTCCCTTGATGTCTCTATGGATGATCCCTTCATTATGCAAATATTTTAGTCCAATGAGCACCTGAGTCACAAAGTTTCTAACCAAAGGCTCTTCAAAGGGGCCATAAGTGTTCAACATCGAAGACACTGATCCTCCGGGAATATACTCTAAAAATATATACAAATTATTTGTATCTGAAGACGATCCCAAGTATCGCACAATATTTTGATGGTTCAACACCTTTAATAAGGACATTTCCTGTTTGAGAGCATTGATTGTGACTTTTGAGCTTTCTGTAGATGAAGAAGGTAACGCGACTTGTTTGATAGCCATAAGCTCACCAGTTAAACCGTTTAGCCCCAAATATACAGTACCAAACGAACCTTGTCCAATCTTTGATCCTTTGTGCCAAAGGGAAGGTCCCCCGTTTTTGTTTGTGTCATATAAACTTGCCATAACATCATCTGAGGAGTCAAAAAATTCATCATCCTCTTCGTCATCAAATAGTTCGATTATTGATGACGTTCTTTTGTCTGTTAGACTTGGATTCTTCTTTGAGTATGAAACAGACATACGGTTACTAGATGACAAATTTTCAGGTAAGCCATCTTTCATTGTACCTTCTTCCACCGGAGTATCAAGTGATCCTTGTTGATAAACATCCTGACTAGGCTCCGCCAAAATTGTGTCAACTGACTCACTGGTGGTCAAGATCACATCTCCAACTGTTGGCTTCGTGGATGCTGGTATTCCAACACCAACACTGAAGGCGGAATTCGCTATTGAATACATTGAGTAAGGTCTAGACATACTTGAGAATATAGAATCTCTGACGTTTCCTTGTACCGAAGACTTATTGTTTTCAACTTGGCCAGACTGTTGGTTTAACTGTTGGTGTAGAACCTTGTTTACATACATCGATAACCTCACTGAGTTGCGCATTACTTCTTTCAATTCGGTGGCCTTTGTACTTGGGAAGTACTCTCCCAAGTTGGTAGATATCAATTGACTTGGAGGTCTCTGTCCCATAAAATTCTTCATTACTGGTTGATCTTCAGGTTTGTATGTTGGATCAATTATTGATTTGGATTTCTCTATTGAAGCGTCAGAAGGACTCTCCAAGTTATGGCAAAGGATGATTCTGTTTTTCTCTGATCGGTCTATCGAGTGGCAGATAGTTGTTAGCTCAACATCAGACATTAGATGTAGGCTGAAATCACTTTTGTCGACATAATACGCATTCCATTCTTCCGCTATAGGATTCTGTATATTCATCTTCCTCAATGCTCTTTTCTTGATCGAAGCAGAGTTGAAAGAACCTCCAATGTTCACAAGAGCAGTAGTGCCATTGGAGGTGATGACGGTGATTGTATCGGATAAATCATTCGCTGTCGGCGAACCCGAAGTTGATTCATTATTGGTTTCAGATTGTTTCTGTTGCATTTTACCCTCAATGCTATTTAAAGTCATCTTTGAATTTGTTATAGTTTCGATTAAATCATTGATTGGAATCCTTGATTTTAGCCTCTCTGTATTTAGCTGCTGGATCAAAATCTGTAGCCTGAGACGATCACCTACTTTGGTAACGCCGATCTCCTTGAGAGCTTGCTTATCCAATTGAGGTAACAGTTCCGTTGTGATTTCATTGTCGACAAGTATTGCTAAGTAGTCTTCACAGTCGACAGTCTTTAAATACTGAGAGAGAGTATACCTGTCTCTGATGGAGTCAATATAGTCAGATTGATCCATGTTAGTATGTGAGGCTCCATGCGATCCAAGAATTGAAACTAGATGTTGGACTTACTGTTCGTTCATGAGGATAAAAAACAAGTTAGTGCTATCTGGCTGAGCCTGAAAGAATTTGGAGGAACGGGATGTGAGATGCAGGTCACTTTCCGAAGCCAACGAACGAATGGGTGATGCTGTTTATTAGCTTGTCACTCGGTCTGGGCCCTCCAGACGCTCCCAGTTTCTGCATGTCCGGCCGGGGTCTTTTTTTAGCACCGGCCTGCCTGCGTGCTTCGTGGCTATGTGTGGCTGTGTGTGGCTGTGCGTGGTTGTGCGTCGGGGAGTGATCGTTTTTACGCTAGCTATTACTGACATACACTTTAGAAACAGGTATTATTAACTGCTATACAGCCGCTTGACAACTTTCGTCACAGCCAACGACTTGCTGAAAATGGCTGGTCCAGCACCTAGTTGATGGCAACGACTCACAGTCAAGTCTCTGTTAAACTTTCTTAAAGCTAAATACTCCTCGACAATTTCATCAGTTTCTTTGATACTTGCCTCACTGCAGTGTCTACCTCTAACCAACCCTAAATACGAAATGGAAAAAACTCTCAGTTTGTGACCTATCAGGCATATGGCCTGCTTGAAATATCTGATAAGCTGGAAGATTTTAATCAATGCATCAATCACGTTGTTTCTCCCGACGATCTTATGGGTTTTCACTAGCTCTTTGATCTTTTTGTTCGTCTCATAAATAAGTATATCCAACTGGCCTACTCTGTCATCCAATTCATACTCAAAATCAGAGATAAGTTTGTTGACTGACTGATTTTGATTTTGGATTTTCTCCAAGTACAGTTGATAACTGGACCGAATAAATGAGTCCTTGAACACCATACTCTTTGGGGTAAGTGCCGGAGTTTTATTCTGTTCATGTGGAAGGTCATCGTGAAACTTGTTGAATGATTCTGCAATCTTTGAACAGCAGTATCCAAGGTCATCTATCTCCTTTACAAGTAGCTTGGTTGACTTTATTAACTTCCTGTAATTAGAGCAATTGTTTTTGAAATCTGACTGTATGTAGATCAGTTGTTGAAACTCCGCCGAACCTTTTGATATCTCTTTCCATTTAATTCTATTCTTCCTTTTCCAAGCTTCAGGAATGTCAACCAAGAAGCTTGGTGAGTCCAATGATAGTTCCTGAATTTGAAGATCGGTATTTAAATCCTGCAATCGTTGTATGATTGATTTAAATGGATCGTTGTCGGGGATTCTTATTGCTTTCAACACCTTGGTGTACTCAACAACTTTGTTGGATGGTAACTGAAATAAATTTATCATACCCCCACAACTCTGCAAGTCGACCAATTTATCGACTTCCTTTAACCACACGGCAAATCTAGCATCTTGTTGAATCTGGAGCCACGATTTGGATCTCTTCAATGATGTATTGAAGTACGATGGATAAGCTTGAAGCACTCTATTAAAGTAATCCAGTAGCACTCCCAACTTTTCCTCCTCTTTCGTCGACTTCGTGAACACAAACAGCCGGCTCAAAAAGAATTCACCCAAGTCAACCATAATTCTAAAGTTTCCAAATAGGGCCAATACATCAGTACTTTTAATTGGAACGTTGTTATTACTGATAAACACATTGAATGAATCGTTTAATAACAAAACAGTCTTCATCTCCTTGGTGTACCGCTTTTCAATTTCTATTAAAGCATTAATTTGCTCAGAACAACCTGAAATAGTTGGAGTCAATTCTAAGTTACTGACGTCAAGGTCAAAATGTGGGGTAGGGAAATCGTTCAAAAGCCGAACGTCACTATCTCTAACCTTCGGTGCTGTGGTGAACATTGGAAGACTAGGCAGTTTCTTCTCTGCTTTCTGGACTTTCCCTCTCAGACTTATATCAGGAACATCAATTCTCAACTGCTTTTGATTTAAAGTCTTCTTTTGTAATTCTTTGATTTCGCTCCCGTTGTTTGACCTAGCCAAATACCACAATGATTCGGCATAAGGGTTCTTATAGAGCGACAAGTGATCATCGATATCACCGGTATGTGCCCCGCGTCGGACTAGTGAAAGGTCATATTGGTTTGAGGACTTTACAGTAAGTTCTGTGGGCTCTTCCATAATACGGTCCGAGTATATTGAAGAGGAAGTCATAATACTTTGGAAACTATCTGAGCGAGAACGGAACATGATGTTGGCTTGATAAAAGCAGTGGCATTCAAGCTTACTCTCATATTGAACCTAGAAGACATCAGAATTCGTCCAGTATATATAGCAATTGAATCTGATATCATATATGTAATAAAAGTAGCTATTTTAACTACGAACGGTGACAGATAACAATTTGCAAAGAAGAAGGGAGGTCCGCCCGATCCAGGACTGTTTCAAATTGCGGGCAGACCCCTCCACCGCCTTGCTGACTCAGTGGCTGACTACGATATTATATACCGGCCTGTTTTTCCAGCAAGCTGAATCGAAGACGGTTAGGTCAAAAAAGGCACCTATAGATGTGATGTGTCACAATTACCATTTATAAATAGAGTTTCTTTGTGAATTAGATATCTATCAATTGCAGAATGTCTTTATCATCTTGGAGACAGTTCACATTTTTTGACTGTCTACCTATAAGAGATCCTAACTATGGTTCCAAAGATGCATTGTACTCGGATTCCTCAGTCACTGCAGAGTGTGCATCTCCAGAGTATCTTATTATAGCTACAAGCCATTCTACAATCAAATTGATTAATCAGAATTATGAATTAGCATTTGAATTCACAGCATACGAACTTGGTTGGACGATAACAAAACTCACATATGTGGATTTGGGAAACAATGAAGGATACTTGTGCTCAATTGCAGAAAGACAAGGCCAACCTCTCAGCTTCAGATTGTGGCCTCTCAAAAAATTGTTGGTGGCCAAAACAATTGACTTTAATACAGACTTTCATTCACAGTGTCAGGTAGTGAACGGCAGCAATAACTATCCTTTAACATGCTTTGCTTCATCTGCAGATTTCTCAATACTGGCTTTTGGGTTTGCCAATGGTTCCGTTATTTTGGTGAGAGGAGACATGCTACATGACAGAGGATCACGTCAAAGGGTAGTTTATGAAAGTAAAGAGCCAATTACTGGTGTTCATTTTAAAGATGATGCATTGTTATATGTTTCCACCGTGTCGAAGATCTTAACCATCCCCACAACTGGGAGAAATCAAGGGAAGCCGGATAAAGTATTAGAGGATAGAGGTGGGGTTGATATAAATTGTAGTGACATCTTGATGGACAATAAAAAGAACTTGGTTGTTGCAAAGGATGAGTCTATTCAATTTTACAATTCGAAAGGAAGATCTCACAATCTATTATTAAACGTTCCAAAAAAGAGATTACACGCTTATAAGGATAAATATATCTTGATCGTTTCGTCAGTCAGTTCTAACTTGACATCATCAACTTCAATCACCACAAATAAGCTGATCATAGTTGACATTGCCAACAAATTCATAGCATTTAACCAAACAATTCCAAATTCGGTTGTGGAAGTTTTTGAAATGTGGAATGACTTGTATATTTTCACATCAGATGGCCTTCTCTATAGATTGCACGAAAAAAGTTTGAAGGACAAACTAGAAATAGTCGTACAGAAAGAATTATTTCCGATTGCGATCAAGCTTGCCGAATCTCATGTGATTGCACATGATGACGCCCCCTTGATTGCGCATGATAAAGCAACAGACAATAATGCTAGACAACTGGCAACACCTGATGAAAACAGTTTGGATGAGCATCAATTGATGGAGATCAAAAAGCAATATGGTGACTATTTGTATAATAAGGGAGAATTTCAAGAGGCTATTAATAAATATGTTGAAGCCATTCCTTTGGGTAAAAGCAGTGAAATTATCCAAAAGTATAAGGAGAGCTCCAAGATTCAACTTCTTACCGTCTACCTTGAAGAACTAATCAAGTTGAAAAAATCAAACGATGATCATGTTACTTTGTTACTTTGCTCTTATTCCAAGTTAAAACAACCTGAAAAGATAACTGAATTTATAGAAAGGATTGAAATAAACGAAGATTTTGAGGTTGTTGATAAATATAACGCTTTCGATCATGAAACTGTTATTAATCTATGCAGGGAGAGCTCGTACTTCAAGTTGGCTTCTCTCATTGCTAAAAAATTCAATAGACCCTCCATTGTGGTCGACATTCAGCTTCGAGACTTAAAGAATCCGAAATTAACGATGTCATACATCAAGACTTTGAACATTGACGATCTACTTAGAGTATTAATCGATAACGTTAAGGAGATGTTGAATGAGCTTCCTAACGACTGTACCCAGCTATTGATTGAGGCATTTACTGGTAAGTACAAACCAGATCAAAGCTTTAACTTGGACTCGGTGTCTCAAGAGTCTGAACAATCGAGCTCCAACAAGGAGAGTGAAAACAATTATCCAATTTTAACATCATACCGTCAATTTGTATCCTTTATGAACTTAACAGAGGTTGAAGATCAACAAATTGAACCTACTTATTTACCACCTAGACCAAGAATTATTTTTCATTCGTTTGTGAACCATCCACGTGAGTTTGTCATTTTCTTGGAAGCGTGCATTGAAAGTTACGATAAGTTTGGTGGCAATGAGAAAGACAAGAAGGATATATTGGTAACTCTTTATGAGATGTACTTAGCTTTATCGAACACAGATTCTGAAGATGAAAACATGAAACAACAATGGCAAAATAAGGCAAGGAGTCTATTAAAGACAATACAGAAAAGTTGGGATCTTGAAGATCAGACAAATCTTTTGCTTCTATCTAATTTGGGAGATTTTAACGAAGGTGAAATCTTAATCCGTGAATATACAGATCATTCTTCTGAAGGTTTTGAGCTTGACATGTTCAGATCTTCCATTCTATCAAAGAATTACGATAAATCGTTGGAGATTTTGAACAAGTATGGTGAAAAGGAACCTGAATTGTATAAACTTGGGTTATCAACATACACCCAATCAGAGGAACTATTCCAACTAATAGGTGAAAAGGAAATTCTCAAAATAATAAACAAGATTGAAACCTTGAAGTTGATGACACCGCTAGAGCTAATCAAACAACTATCTGTTACAAATTTCATCAAGATTGGTCTGATCAAAACGTACTTGATAGCCCACATTCGCAAACAGAAACAAGAAATAAGAAACAATGAAAAGCTAATATCTTCGTACAAAACGGAATCGGATGCAGTTACGAAAACTCTTGAAAAAATGAAGACAGATCCTCAGATAATTAACCAATCTCGATGCTCATCTTGCCAGCAACTGTTGGAGTTCCCGATTGTCCACTTCAAATGCTCCCACTCTTACCATGAACACTGCCTCACGATCGAATCTAATGGTAATGGATCGACCAATTTGACACCATCATCAGCTAACGGGCATGCCAACGGTGGAGATTCACTACTTGCTACTTGTCCTAAGTGCATTGCTGAGGTTGATACGTTAACTGTGCTAAAGAGACAACATGAAGAGATTGGTGAGAGGAACGATTTATTCAAGGCTAGTTTGACTGATAACAACGATCGATTCAAGGTGATGATGGGATTCTTCGGTAGGGGTGCAATGGAACAAACAAGGCATATATTACAGTAGGGGTGATATCTCTTCACTTGGATTGAAACTCTTCTAACACTTATCTTGTATAGAATGTATATCATTTAATGAATTAAAACACATAATAGAACAATTATTTACTAGTTACATTTTGTTTTCTTCTTTTTTTTTTCTTCAAATAAAATACATTATTAGCATACGTACAGTAGTTTTAAGCATACAGAGGGGTTGGAAAAAAATTAAAAAAAAAAACATAAAAGGATATGAGAAGGATTAGCCAAAAAGAAAAAAATAAATAAACAGGACTTACAAGGCCAGCTATGATGTAAAAACTAATCAGCTAAATTTTCTACTATCAAAGATCTCATTGCACTTACTTAATATCTCTTTTGTCGTCAAATCACAAGGAAACTTACTGAATCCACCTAGTTCAAATACTTCCCATAGATCCTCAGGAACGATACTAAACTCATCATGTGATTCGATCAAGGTATTGATTACCTCTATCGCCAAAAAATGGTTCTCACCCTGGGGCACCAACTCGGAAGAATTTGCGTGAATGTCCTTAATGTTTGTTTTCGGTCTCAAGTATAATATATTAGGAGTCAACACGGTTGCCAAATTATGAATATCCATCTTAGAGCCAGTTTCCTCATCAATGTGACAGAAAGATGACACCCAGTTAAAGAAAGACAGGAGCACTTCTGTCAAATCTCTATGTGCTTTTGGTAGCATACAGTAAGCAAGTTTCAAGATTCTATCCCTCTTCTTAGGGTCGTCCCCCAACTTTTGGGAAAGAATAAAAAGGTCGTAAAGTTTGAAGGTGAGTAAAGGATCGGGCATCTCTCTGGCAAACTTCTTCAGCAAAGCCGCCAATTGAATTGCAGTTTCGTTGCTTAAGTCTGGAACTCGATCTGGGTGTTTGTCAATTTCTTCGGTCAACTGCTTTAACCTTCTGATATTACCATTAATACGGAAAACACCTTCAACCGACATATCCATCGTGTGCATTATACTGATCAACTCATCAACAAGAATCGGGATTCTCAATTTTTGTGGGCCAATGCCTAGATCACTATCGATGCCATACTTCTTACATAACTCATCTAGTGGAGCACCAAAAACACCTTTGAAATCTTGAGAACTCTTTTTACTATTGCCACCTCCAACTATCTTCTCCCAAAAGGTGGGTGTCTTTCTGATATTTATGAATGAAATACAGTCTTCCAAACTCAAAACATCCTTCATCAATCTATGTAAAGAAAAAGCAGCAATATGGCGCATAAATTCATGATCAGATTTGGATAGCTGGGAGTAGCGAACCTGAGAACTTTTAGACCCTGGGTGAGAGCTGACAATTGAATTGTCAGCCGAAGAACCATTCTCTTTGTTCAAGGAATGTGATGATAAAGCAGCTCTCACAGAATCCACAGTTGGTTGTTTCTCTGGCTCTTTTCGTTGATCTCGAAGCGTCACTGGATTAGGTACCTGTGGAAGTGTTGTGGACAAGGGCGTGCTGTTTCGAACACCATCATCTTGACTAGCAGTTCGAGAAGTTGGGAATGGGGGTTGCCTTAGCAAACCTGCTTGTAAAGAATCATGTTGATCGTGATGATATGATTCCTGAGCTTTTGTTCTGACCGGTTTAGGAGCCGGTATTGCCGCCGAACTCGAAGTGTACGTTCTCTTTTGAAATTTGAAGGCATTTGGTCTGTGTTCTCTCGCTTGCTCTGAAGACACGATTCTTGGAATATCATCTAATGTCAAACCCTTTTCATTTTTTAGTAATGTTGAAGTAACATCTAAATTGGTATTTTGAGGTTTTGACTTCATTGGAACATCTTCAATCCTTAAACGCTTTGAACCTTTCCGGCCCAATGATTTTTCTTTCTTCAGAAACTTGGTAGCATTCGTACTTGATGAAATAGACGGCAAAGACCGATTTCTATTATTATTATTGTCCTCTCCGGTTTCTTCAGTTCCAGCACTAGAAGCCTGCGGAGCTTCAACGATAATAGACTTCCTTGCCTCATTAGAGGCATTACCAACCTTCTGATTCTGTCTTAACGATCTCATTCTTTTGATATCCGAGACATTCTTTGTGTAAGGATCATCAGACGAACTGGAAGACAACAATCTATTTTCATCCATGTTTTGGCCCACTATAGAAGACAAAGTTATCATTCCACGTTTCTGCATCACATATCTGGATCTAACAAGAGCGATTTTCAAAAGATAAATTAATTGCAAAAATCTGGAAACCTTCTTGAAACCGGTATGCGCATCCACATCTTCTGAAGCGCAGCTAGCACATAAGACTTTATTGGTGTTAGAATTGAACGATATGTCGTTCAATTTGGATGAGGACAATACTTTAGAACAATTTGAACATTTTAAACAATCAGTGTGCCATCTCTTATCGTTGTATTGGATACATTCCTCTTCGATACTGTTGTTACAATGGAAACACAAATCTTTGGCATTTTGAGGAATATTTAAAACGGGAAAGACATCATCAGGAACATAACTATGAAACGAAATCTCTCTTAAGTATCTATCCGTGGTTATAGTCGATTTAGAAATTTTGTTGTATTCCAGTGCGTGAATTAAAGATGTTCTGGATATTAACTTGATATAATGTGCCAATGTTGAAATTAAGGATAGTAACTGCTGTGAAAAATTAGAGGAGGATAATTTCGATTTGTCCGTATCTCTCAAGAAGGTTAAGTACGACATTATTTTAGAGGACATACTTCTTGGCTCTTTCTTGAGGGGTGTTAACTTATGATTCGAAGTATAGTCAAGTTCGATTCTGGAAGATTCGGCATAATCTTGCAAAGTTTCAATACCTTTGAACAGACACTCTAACTTGAGCACTAGCTTACCGGTAGTAGCCAAGCCCACTAGCTGATTTCCAGTAGAAGCAACATGTAGCATATCGGAGATACAAGAGGCACAAGATTCTTCAAACTCGGATAAGGTCAACCAAATTGACATAGTCATTCTCTCCAATTTCCTTTCAAGTTCAAACAATTCATTGGGTGTTATAGTATCTTTTTCTTCCGTTTCATCACCTTGTCGCAGTCTACCTGGTAAAGATTTCAGATTAATACCTGACATTCCTATGCAGTCTATACCCACAGAAACCCCCCAAAATTTATGAACCATGAAACATTCAGGGTGCCATTGCTGTTCCCTACCACCTCTATACATCTCCACATACTGCTTTAAAATAGCAGACTTACACGCTTCACAGTGGAAAGCATACAGTCTTGAGTAATGGTAATGACAATAAATTTTGTGTTCATATTCATAGTAATCCTCAGAATCAAAGACTTTATGGCAAATATCACAGTAAAAATGTTCGGGGTGATATTTACGTCCAACGGCAGTTATATATGAACTCCTTATTGCTTTATCACACGTTGTGCAGATAAGATCAATTCTCTTGAAGTAATCATATTCACACAACGGAACTTGAATTTTTTTGTTATCAACTTCAATGTCGGATGCAAAAAATTTATTTGAGCATTGATTTCCGCAATCATGGCACCTGAAACAATCAATATGATACGTATGATCCATTGCTCTCACTAGAGTTCCAATAATTGTCTTACCGCATTCGTGACAAACTTTCGGTGCCTTCTTCTGTGGTATTAGAGGGCTTTTGTCTTGATTCAGGATCGTCTGTTTTGAGATGTCTGGAACACTACTTGCTCTATACTGTTGATTGGGATTGTTCTGCAGTGATAAGTTAGCATAATCCGGTGTTGTTTTCTGGTTGTTTATTGGTGCCATGTTGTAGCTATTACTTCTGGTTCCATTCATACCATTATTCATATTTGGATGAGTTGATAGGGGACCTAAAGGAGGTATATACTTTTGCCATTCATTGATATTACCATTATTATATATTCCTTTTGCTTGTTTATTAGTTGTTATTAGTTCGTCTCCATTTGTCGTAGGTTGATTTGACGTGTAAAACGGTGATGGGGATACGGAAGTATATCTACTTTGGTCTGATAATTGTTGGTTCCCTTTCAAGCCTGGAGAGTTCTGCCTTCCTGAATTGACACTTGTGTTCCCATATAGGTTAACTGGTATACTTCTACCGCTGCCCTGTTCCATTAGGATGTTATACTTTGTTCAAGGGAAGCAATATATTATGAATTTATTGACTGTGAATGGTAGTGGCTCTCTTAAAAGGATTGTTGGGAGGTGTTGCTATTAATACAAAGGTTGAATTAAGCTCCTGTTCTATCTGGAAGTCTAACGAGAAGGTTTGGCAATTGTACAACTTGGTATGATATTGATGGAATGCCTCTTGATATATAGATGTGCCAACTTTTGATACGCCAGACCTCGCTATAGTCAATAAGACAGGTGTATCACTTTTCAATTCACTACTTCTTGTGTAAGGACTATTCCCTGTTTTGTTTTCAGTTATTGGCACAAGCTAAGATGATATTAAGTGTATACCAATCTCGTTGTTAAAAAGTTTGTGTTCCGTTCCCGGTTTGTTTAGGTTTATTGTTTTGCTTTGTTTTGTTTTGTTTTGTTTTGAGTTAGACTCTCAAGCTGGACGGTTGCGGTGGTTTTAGTGCGAGCGAGCGAGCGTGCGTGCGTGCGTGCGTGCACCAGCTTGCATTGGCATGTAAGGTGCCGCTGTGGGAGGCCGATTCAGCTGGGATCGAGGCGAGGCGAGGGGTGCACGCGGGATCAGTGGCTGTGTCGCGCGGTGAGCGGGCTGCCCGCGGGGGTGTTTATTTATATATTGTATACGTATAATTAACATAATATATATATATATATATATATTATATTATATTCATCCCTCCAACCTCCACGAGTTGGGTCCTCGAGACGATGCCGTGAACCACGCTTCCCCCTTTAAAGTGCAAGTGATCACGGGAAGGGATCTTAAATTTACGTTGTAGGAACCGAATGTACGTGCAAAAGAAGCAAACATATGACTGTAGGTCGTGTTTTGAGCTGGACTGAGTATAGCTTCCTCTTCTCTCATAACACTTAAAAATACAGGAGCAAATGTGATTGGAGGAATTTCCCCTTGACGAGAATATAGATCGATCGATATATAATTTATAAATTTAGACGGCCCGGGTGTTGGTTCGCGGCAGATTTAGACCGGCCCCTATCATTAGCTCCAGTTTTAGCGTATTCAATTCGAGAACTACTAAGAATCAGATCGATTTAAACACTCGGGATTAAAATCAAAAATAGAAGCACTTGTGTTACAGTTATATATAAGACAATATATATATATTGTCAGCAATCTGAGCATTCTGACTTTTGTATGCTAACCAAACCGAATCCTCAAAGATGGGGGCACATCGCATGCATGAAGAGCATGTGCACCGCCCAGAGAGAGGGCGACATTCTACCAGATTTGGGTCGGCACTCAGATCGCCACTGTTAACTACAATGTAGTACGTACCACCACGTCACAACTCACAAGTCTTACAAGGCCATCCCGCCAGCCAGCCATGCGCGTGAGTACGTTTTCTGGTTGAGTGACGCGACCGGGCTGATAAATATCGCGTGCATGTAGATTGTGCTTATGTAATATGTTTAGTCGTGAAAATTTATAGGATCCATGCAAATTTGAATTCATACTATAAGCTGGCCGTTTTGTAACTAATATTTATGCTACATAATTATGCTGTATTAAATGTTGTAATCATAATAGCATAGTTTAGATATACTAGCCTATAATAACTAATAAATAAATTTATATATATTAATATGTATATATATATTAAATGAGATTTTCCGCGTTTTACTCGGCCCTTCGTCTTTAATTCCTTTGCATGACTGCATACTTGGCTGCTTCTCACTTTACCTGCATGCTTAAATTACTCGTTTCTCTTATTGAATTTATAACAACTAGATGTAGTTCTTACTGGCTGTTTAATAAAATATTCATCGTTAGCAAACAACAATCTAAAAGAGAAAGGGATAGTGGCACGGATTTCTCCTATGTAGCATTGTCAGTTAATCACGTAATCGAACTGACTTGAAGTTGACGGCAGGTCACGACGTAATCAATTACCTAAGTATGAGTACTCGTTATTATTTCAACAGCTTCTCCTAACAAAAGTCATCAACGTAATAGAAATTAATAGCTTTAAAACCGCTCTAATTTGCGTACAAAGAACAAGAAAAGGAAGAAAAGGATGTCCAAAATGTCATTGGCTAATTTATTTCGTGCAGCATTCCGCACAAGGTAGTATAGTCTCGACAAAACAATCGAATCAAATTACCACGCTTAACTGGTCTAATTAAAAGCATAACCTTATAAATAAATATTGCAGGCTGCACATATAAATATGCCAGCGGTTGTTCCTGATTTTGTATGCATTTCCTCCGCTGAGTTACGTATGGGAGAAGAACAATCCACCCAGTCTGCATATATGTACAAGGGTGGGGTAGTTCAATTCTGTCCATATGACCCTCAACGAAAAGGAATTACCGTTGGTATCTCAGTGAAATAATACCCCTGAATTCTCCCTAATATATTAAAGGACAAGCCATCTAGTGTGATCTAACATCCATTTTTTCTGTTCCACTTTCAAAACGGACGAGCCCTTCTGCATGCTCCACAACCACGGGCCGTCGTGTATTTTACCTCATCGTGGACAATTGGTGATCCCCGCGATGCGGCTAAATATCCGGGCTATACCCCAGACATTGCGTCATCAATCTACGAAGCAAGCCATTTTGTAAAAGTAGATTACCCATCTTACCTGCTGATAGTCTATTTCTTTTGGGTTTATTTCTTGTTTGATGTAAACAGCCGTTGTACACTTCACTTTTATTGATATACAGGTTATAATACTTTTTTAATCTAAACAGCCATTCCACTCTTTCCCTTTATGGATATACAATATGTCCCTCCACTGGGCTGTCTCTACGTTTACTCAAAACATTATCTGATTTGCTTACTTCGTTTTTCAGCTGCATCACAATTCGCTATAACCACGCTTATTCGGCTCAAATGTTATTTGGTTTATCCCATTTACCTACAAACAACAATAGCTTATTATTCTTTTGTTTTTGTTACAGGTGAGCCTGCATCTCCATAATTTAACTAACCCTAAATGATCCCACGGTTTTACTATGACGGTCCCGCATCTCCGGTGGTCATTTGTGTTAATTGCTTGACGTAGAAATCCGAGATAAGACCATTTGGGTTGTATTATATTGAAGGATATATGCATGCTATCGATTGCTCCCCACCACCAACAATATGTGACCTCAATTTCTAACTTTAGAGATTTTAGCTGCCCACATATTTGTTTTCAAAATATAAATAGGTCTCTGAATTCCTCTTTTGAATTTATGGACATATTTGACTATACTGATTTGTTTACTCTTGATTTTCATTTTTATTCAAATTTGAAAAAAGAACACACAAAAACGATGGAGACAAAAGCGGCAACCGGATCGTCCGATGGTTCTACGAACCAATCAGAGTTGAGACAAGAAAAAGGATTCTTTAATTTCAATGGATCCCATAATACTTTTGGATTGTCAGGTAGAAAGTTAAGAACTGCCATTACTATAACTTGTACCATTGGGTTCTTTCTCTTTGGTTACGATCAAGGTTTGATGTCGGGTATCATCACATCCGATCAATTCGTTGAAGTTATCCCACCATTGGGAGGTGGTACTAGACATGCAACTGTTGTTCAAGGTGCTGTTGTTTCATGTTACGAATTGGGTTGTTTCTTTGGTGCGATCTTTGTTTTATTCAGAGGTGAAACTATTGGGCGGAGAAGGTTGATGATTATAGGTGCTTCCATTATGATCCTAGGTTCAATAATATCTGTGCTACCATTTAAGGGACATTGGGCCATTGGACATTTCGTTATTGGAAGAGTCATCACTGGAGTTGGTAATGGTTTCAATACTGCCACCATTCCTGTTTGGCAGTCGGAATTGTCAAAATCCGAAAACAGAGGTAGATTGATTAATATGGAAGGGTCTTCAGTTGCTTTTGGTACTTTGCTAGCTTATTGGATTGACTTTGGATTATCGTACGTCAACAACTCAGTTTCTTGGAGATTACCTTTGGCATTACAAGCTGTTTTTGCTTTTGGCATCTTTTTTGGGGCAATCAATTTACCAGAGTCGCCAAGATGGTTGATTGCTAGAGGTAGAATGGCTGAAGCTAGATACATTTTAGGAAAATTGGATGACTTGTCCCCGGATGATGATGAGATTATTGCTGAAGCCACTGTTATTTCTGATGCCGTTGCCAGATCAAATGGAGTTGAGATGGGCTTCTTAGATGTCTTTAAATCGGATAAGTTGATGACTCGTACACGTATGTTATTAGGCGCTTCTGGTCAGTTGTTTCAACAATTTACTGGTTGTAATGCTGCCATCTACTATTCCACGGTTTTGTTCCAGGACAGTATTGGATTAGCTAGACGTTTGTCTCTAATTCTTGGTGGTGTGTTCTCAGTTGTCTATTTCCTTTCTAGTTTGATTCCCTTCTTTTTGATTGATAGACTAGGTAGAAGACCTTTATACTTGATTGGTACTACTGGTCAGTTTGTTTCATTTATTATTTCAATGGGTTGTTTAATTGCAGATACGAAATCAGCGTCTAAAGGTGCTGCATTTGGTATTTTCTTGTTCATTTTCTTCTTTGGTATCGGTCAGTTACCACTACCATGGCTATACCCTGCTGAAGTCAATTCTTTGAAAGCAAGAACCATATCTGTCTCTATCTCTACATGTACCAACTGGATCTCAAACTTCACTGTTGTTATGTTCACACCAATTTTTATTTCTCAAAGTGGCTGGGGTTGTTACTTATTCTTTGCACTCATGAATCTGTGTTTCCTTCCGGTG
Organism: Ogataea paraovalis; assembly: GCA_030565405.1. NCBI lineage: Eukaryota > Fungi > Ascomycota > Pichiomycetes > Pichiales > Pichiaceae > Ogataea > Ogataea paraovalis. The sequence continues at coordinate 28,958 of JAJMBU010000050.1, read as the reverse complement.
ATTTACTTTTTCTACCCAGAGACAGCTGGTAGAACATTGGAAGAGATTGATATTATCTTTGCCAGAGCACATAATGACGGAATCCTTCCATACAAGATCGCCAAGAGTATGCCTATGTTGACATTGCAACAAATCGAGGACGAAGGTAACAGATTAGGTATTTGGGAAGATGATTCTTTCAAAGGTGAAACAGAATTGATAGAGGATATAGCGAGTGACGGCAAACCAATGATGTCCTTAAATGAGGGTGGTTCCATTTAGCCTATAGTTACTGTGTTTCTTTAATCTATTGTTAGATTTGTGGTTTTCTCATTTAGTCTATATTTTTCGATTTTCTATTATGATTTAAATTTAAATTTTCCCTTGAGTCTATAATTGGGTTTAAAATTCTTTTTCTTTCTGTCTTAAAAAACATCCTACGAACATGTTAGTTCGTGCTCCCGCAACTTTGCCTGTTTCACATCTCCGAACTACAAGGAGGACCCTTCTTCTAGAATTCTGCGCGCACATTATTATTTCTTCACAAAGCACGTGAATCTTATTGTCATTTGCATCTACTGACCAAGTTTAAAATCATTATTTTAATATGGAACAATAAACAGCCATCGAAGATGACACAGAGAATTTAGATTGTATCGCTATAATTGTATTATTGAGGAGATTAAAACTCATTCAGAATGAGAAATATGGGTCTTGGCATATTGCTTCACTAAGTATGAAGATAAAAGTTCACCCCTTTTGATAAGCAATTGCTAAAAGCTGTACATGCTAAGACTACCGTAAGTTGGACTTGTCTGTTTAGGGACAAAAAACCAGGAGCTTAGATACAGAAAAAGCACTAGGGAGCACTGCCATCATTTTAATAAGCAGATCTGGCAACAATTGACCTAAGACTGGAGATGATTTCCTGTTTAGGAAGGATATTCCGCGTGCTTCACTTTCCGTTTTTGACATCCTGGCCCTTTGCACGCACACAAAGCCACCAACCAAATCCTGACAAAGCCAGCTGAATAATAAAATACAGCCTTGGTATCTTCGTACTGTAGCAAAGTCGACTGGCTGGGCAGGCATCCCAGTCCTTAGCAACCGTGACTGTCAGCCTGGCGAGCAACCAGCCGGCTGCCGAGATCTCACCGGCAGCCGCAGCGGAACGGGGCATTCTTCCCGTTTACTCCCAAATCTTACGCTATCTGAACCAGGCTGTGAGACCTGCAGTGGAGTTTTTCACCGCTTATCGATCTTGTTATGATTCGTATATCTATTATCTTCCGGCCTTTGTGTTTTTTTTTTCATTCATTTTTTCCTTTTTTTCACTTCAAATTTCTTTGGTCTGTAATTAATACAACAACGGTGGCCTCTTTTGGTCTTATTTCTTTTCGAGTGTCTCTAATAATCAATTTACGTTGGTGCAGTTGTTCCACTTCCCCGGATCTCATTCACACTAGTTATTCATATCGTTTGGTTTGTTTGGTTGGAATGAAATTCTTGGTACAATTCAGTGTCCGTTAATTAAGCCAAAGGTTATAGAGATATCAGGAAACGTATAATACCAACAAATGGCTACTATTGAACAAGATTTGCAACCTAAAAAGAAGAGAAAGTATTCTCGTAATGGGTGTAAAGAGTGCAAGCGAAGAAAGTTGAAGTGTGATGAAGGTAAACCAAAGTGTTGGAATTGTTCTCACTTGAATAAAGACTGTACATATGAGAAAAAGATTAAATTCACAAATTCTAGAAGCTTTACCATCCAAGGAAACCATGAATCATTGGAAAGTAAGTTGATCGATTTGAATACAAAGGAAAAACTCAAGAAGGAAACCCAAGAAAAACAACGGTTGACCACGGACCAAAATCAAATGGCAGCGACGGCTATTGAAAATCAAATAAATCCTAGCTATTCTCCAACGCATTCGGCTTCTTCAAAACTTGCTGAGGATGTCTTTGTGAATCAGGCACCAATGATTGTTCAGAATCCCCCAACCCCTCTTTTACAAGGATTGGCTCACACTCAAGGGATCCACACAGAAGATATATCAACGTTGCCGATAGTTCCAGAAAGCTCCGAGATGAATAATCAAATCCGTAGGCATATCCCCTTTGAATCACCTCTCACAGAGGCTAGGGTCAGGCAACAGTCTATCGATCTAGATAACAACTTGTTTACAGGTGCCAGTAACCTAATTCTGGACTTAAACGACTTGATTCAAAACTTTGGGTCAGAGTTCAACCCTCCCCACGTCCAAGGGTCAGTTGGTACGCCTCATGAGCGGATGATTCATTACACCAGTGGTGCTCAGCCGGTTGTGGGTCAATATCAAATGCATAGTCCTCAACACCATTTTGCACTTCATCAAGGCCAAAACCAGTTGCAACAACTACATAATCGTCAGCATATACCTAATGATCCACATGCTCAGAATCAACGGCTATCGATTCTTTCTCAACAACAGCAACAGAACATAGTGCACTACTTTGAAGGAATATCACCTACAAATTATTCGGTCGAATCTAATGAAACACCGATCTCGATGGAGGAGCAGCATCAGTCTTATTCCAACGATGATCTGATCAGCTCAAATGAAGACTACATTAAGAGACTAACTAAATCTTTGAAGACAGATTTTGCATCGAGTCCTCCGTCTCGTCTGGACCTATCGCATCAACAGCAACAGGCCCCACAAGGTCAGCAGTTCTACTCACATAAACAACTGAACGATATCAATTCGTCAGTAATCAACAATAACGACACTTCATCATTGCCAGCATCCGATCACTCTTCATTCCCTGTATCAAAAAGTCTGACATACACAAGTGATCAAAAGCAGGAAGTCTCTTCCAGAGGCGGTAGGAATAGCGACTTTGAGCAAGTGGAATCTGCATTTCCACCGCCGCCACCTTTCATTATGCTGGAGGACTCCAAAGAACGGTTTGAGTATTTGTATACCATGAATAAATCAATTTCACAATCTGACTTGATCAATTTGGCTCAATTCTTCGAATGGCCTATTTCGTCATCCCATATCAGTTATTTGAAAATATTCATTACGAAGATTCACATGAATGTCTTGCCATTTACTACAAGTTTTTTACATAGTTCATTGATCAGATGCTTCCTTCTACAAGCAAAGACATCTCCACACCTATTATTCGCACTTTTAGCAATTTCAGCCCGTTATGAGAGTTATCAAGTTAGTAGGTTACCGGAGAGAGACCAATCTATGCAAAAGAAACTTAAATATCACAACAAACTGAGATCTTACTACCTTTCATCGTGCTTGAAATCGCTAGATGCAATTCTGCATTCAAAACCGAAGATCTTGAACAATATTGAGTCTCTATTACTAACGATTTTGATTCTTGCTTCCGATTACTCTGCTTCGACGGGATCACAATGGAGAGCTCATTTGAGGGGTGCTAAGGATTTGCTCATCAAATACTGTACTTTCAAACCAACTTCTTTGGAACTCGCTATCATTTGGATTTGGTTTTACTCAATGGATACCTTAGCTGGGTTGACTGTTCCAAGTGGTGGTACCATTCACGAATTTGATGAACTGATTCAATTTTTAGATTACGTTAAAAGCACAGGAAGAATTGGCCATACTTTGAATAAGTTTGGTTTCTTACAATCTGGATACTACGATCATGAAATATTTGGCTGCCTATCAAGTAGTGAAGGACCTTCTCACGATATCCACGAACAAAAGTCTCCAAGATATTATACATCTTTCAACTTGTATTTGGGATACAACGATGATATCATTGACACATTCAAAGAAATTGTCTTAACATTGGAGGCTTTAAGATGGTATGCTAACAAAGATAGTTCAACGACAGAACCAAAAGCCAACGAGTCAAACACTATGCAGCCAATTGATTACCTCCCATTGATTGATACAATGATAAACGGTCAAGGACAAGTCAGAAATAGCCATATCTTGAAAATCACAACGATGATTGAAAAATCACGTGCTTTTAGAATCATCAACAACAGGCCACCTTATCGTATCCCTATCGATTCCCTGTACCATCCACTCAATTTGAAAGGTTATCATTACAATAATCCTGCAGGAACCAACATAGTGATGTCTAACTATATTCATAATACTAATCCACAGACATGCAGTTTAAACGATTTTGAAAACTGGTACTCTTGGCCTGATTTGTCTCAGCAGTTGTATGCCGATGCAGCTTTGCTAAAATTACTAACCATGAAGCATTGTTACGTTGCCAATGGATTATCGATTGAAAATGGATTGGTTCAGGATGTGGTTGATCGAATGATTTTGGGATTAGTTTCATTGGTTCAATTCAATGCCAACATATCAGAAGAAAATTTGAAGGAACTTGACGATTATTATAATAAAACTGTGGAAGAGGAGGTTTCAGAAGAGGAAACTGAGAAACTTGCTAACACTAATTCTGGTGCTAATAATGTTACTGAGACTAAAGAAGATAACGAGCAACATCAGAATGAAAACGTGTCAGTTAAAAATGATATTACGCAGGTTAATTCAAATCCTGAACCTCAGAAAGGGACCACCGAGGCTAGCATTCTTGAATCAAGTATTCCAGGATCTAGTGCCAAACGTAATGATGATAAAGAGACCGATGAAAACGGTGACGAAAGTGGCAATGAACAGCAGAGCGATAATGACAAACACAGTAATGATCTCACGGCAACAGCAAAGGCCAAAGAAGATGATTCTAGTGAGAAGCACGAATTGGAAAAAAATAATGAAAATGATCATGAAGAAGAGCAACATGACGATGATCAAGAACATGGAGATGTACATGATTCCAAGGGGAAGAACGTCAACATTCCCGAAGAGCTGAAGATGAACAGCATCGATACGACGTCAGCAAACACAAAGTTGTCAACTATTGACTTTGACAAATATCTATTCTACCAATTTGACAACAGGCTGGTGATGATTCAGTGGCCTTTGTTTGTGTGTGGACTATGTTCCATCCAATCAAGACAGAAACTAATAATTGATTGTTGTTTCAATGCGTTGATGAATTTAGGTGTTGGTTCTGGTGAGATCTCCTTAATGAAGTTGAAAAACTTGTGGAATTTGGAAAAGTCTCCTGATTTCGACTACGCCAACCACGATTTATTCGGTGATACTAATGATTCAGTCCCATTTATTTAATCGGATGATGATTATCTATTTATTATTTTATTTATATTTATTTATTCTCATATATATATATTTATTTATTCGTTTATTTTAATTGACGATTTATCTTATTCCGTTTCTTTTAACATGTAATATATATAAGTATTCCAGTATTACTACCTTGGATACTCCCTTAATTCATTTACAATCTAAACAAATCTACGGGTTGAGGTATACAAACAAACTTCTAACAATAACATATAATATACAGAAAATAAAAATGATCAAATGAAACATAAGTAGCAGGTGACTCAGTCGACCAGTTCATGCTTTCTAGCTTGGTCCTTGCCATTTATCCAATAACGCTCGTTCTCCAAATACTCGTCGTATTCACTTTCTTTATTCAACTTGTCGATGATACACTGCTCTTCTTCAGTAGTCAGATTCTGTAAATCTGGTGGGATCTCCTGCATTGCCACCGAAGGTGCCCCTTTTAGATACCTTAATTTTTCTAGCAGTTGATTCTTCAGGTTCTCTAAATACTTTTTCGAGTTTTTATTATCCAGCCTATCGCCTAGATTTGGGTGTAACGAATAGTCAGGTTGGAAAAAGTTTCTGAAAGGAAGGTCTTCGGGTAACTTTGAGTTTAATTTCATGTTTGTCATTATACCAGTCTCATAACACCACAACCTACTCACATTTCTTGGAGTATAGCCACCTCCACCAACAACTAACATGGGGATACCAAAACTCTTGATGAACTTGACGCACTCACCATGTGCTTTGATATTCAAGTTGAAACAACCTAGCCTATCACATCCTAAAGAATCAGCGCCACACTGTTGGACAATGGCGGTAGGTTTAAAGTTTGCAATTACAGGTTCCATGATTGATTTAAATAGTCTTGTATAAGATTCATCATCGATACCATCATGTAAGGGCACGTTCAAGGAAAAATGTTTACCTTTAGCCAATCCAGTCTCGTCATAGTTACCAGTACCTGGGAAAAACTCGCCATTATACTTATGGAAAGAGACGGTCATGACTCTATCTGTCAAGTAGAATGCCTCTTGAACTCCATCACCATGATGTAAATCTATATCAATGTACAACACCCGAGGATGCACCCTCAATAAATCCAAGATAGAGAGAACAATATCGTTGACGTAACAAAAACCACTTGGCTCGTATTTTTTAGCATGGTGAAGACCACCCGACCAGTTGATAGCAATATCGCTCATTCCACTTATCAACTTTCTAGATGCATCTAAAGATGCGCCAGCATATATTTGACAGTAATCATACATACCATCAAACACTGGACAATCATCACCAATGTTGAATTTCTTTAGAGACTGGGCCATCTTTGAAGCATTTTCGGGCGTGATGGTTTCTAGAAATTTCACATAGTCGTCTGAATGAAACTCTAAAAGTTCCTCTCTTGTGGCTCGTCTAGGTTTATAGATATCCATTTGCTCGTATAATTTGTAAGCTATCACCAAGTGGTCAGTAAGCATTAATCTGAAAGGCTTCATGGGATGCCTCACACCGTAATGGTATTGGGTAACATCTGGATTGTAATGATATGAAACATTTGGATTGTACCCTCCAGTTTCGAAGTTGTTGACTATGGGTTCGTAAAATGGTGTTTCCCTGTTGGTCTTAACATCATTTGCAAACGTTGCATCCTCATCCAGCCACCCGTAAGACATTATCCGTTGAAATTCGTACTACACGACGTTCAGGCACACTGGTAGAAAACTAAATATGTGTGTCAAATAGTCAAAGCTGGAAGAAAAGCTGTGTGGAACTTGCCGAACAAAATTCCCGGCTGGTGGATTTTGTCTTTGTCAGACGGCTGTCAGTGCGAGCTCCATTTTACGTGAGGCCTGTTCTGTAGCTCTGCTCTGTTTGCAGTGATTGATACAGAGCTCTTTCCGTATTTTGTTTCTGTTCCTTCTTCTTTTTGGACATTGCTACATAGCTTGTTTTCTCGACCATAACCATGCCGTCCTTATCGCAGCCTCTAGATGATAACCCTGTGGTGGTTAGTCTTAAGGATTTGGTGGACTCTAAAGTTGGAGATGACCAATTGAACCAGGCCTTTGGAGAGGACTCCCTTGGTATCATCGTCGTGAAGGACCTTCCACCAGGATTCATCGAGCTGCGCAAGAAGGTGTTGTTGCAAGCCACTTATCTATCGAAACTTTCCCCTGAATCATTGAAGAAGTTGGAGTCAGAGGAAGGATTTTACTTGACTGGTTGGTCTTTAGGAAAGGAGAAACTCAAAAATGACAAACTGGACCTACAAAAAGGATCATATTACATTAACTGTTCCTTTTACAAGTATCCCTCATTAGAAGGCCCACCGGTTGAAGAATGTGCCCAGTTTGTGGATTACAAGGCCTATACTACTTGGAATCTTTGGCCCAACGAGGATGAGATCGCCGAACTTAAGGACTTTCAGCAGAACGCAAAGAATCTCATAAAGCTGATTATCGATGTTAGTCTACAGGTCAGTAAAGCCTGTGACTCTTATTGCTACGAGAATGTTAACAATTACCAGCCAAATTATCTTGAGTCGATGGTGAAGAACTCAACCACTTCCAAAGCCAGACTACTACACTATTATCCAACTCCGACGCAGGCCGTCGGTCTTGATGATGATGCCGCCGATTGGTGTAGTGAGCATTGTGACCATTCATGCTTAACTGGGTTAACGTCTGCCTTGTTTTTGAAGGAGACTGGGTCGTCGATCGAAATATTAGATAAGTCACCTGATCCGGATGCGGGTTTATACATCAAGAACAGGCGAGGTGACCACGTTAAAGTTAGCATACCTGCTGACTGTTTGGCATTCCAAACGGGATCCGCCTTGGAGGAAGTTTCTGCAAACCAATTCAAAGCAGTCCCCCACTACGTTATGGGTACTAAATTTCCCAACATTAGCCGGAATACTATTGCTGTTTTCTTACAACCTTCATTGAACGACAAAGTCAATGAAACGGAGAACTTTGCTGCATACGCAGACAGGGTCTTGAGTAGCAACCACTGAACGCATGAATGGTTTCCTGACTAGTCAGATTGTTTTTCATCTTTTGTTTGGATGTACCACGTATATATATATATATATTTATTTCAATTACTATTCGATTTTTTAAAACTCATTTGATCTTCGTAGTAGTCAACCGTGATTCCTGGAGAAGCAATATCTGCTTATGTACGCGTGGTGAAATTTATTGTGGCGTATACCAGATTACGTAACTCGTTACAGTATTGATTGTGTGCAGCGGCGGCGTGCATGCGCGCGCGAAGCGGTCAATAAACCCTCTGCACCGTGTACGAGCGCATGGGTGAGGCAAGATCGAGAATTAAGGAAGGAAGGCAAACCAGCCGAACTGATCAGAACCAGAACAGTGCCTGGTAATGAACTAAAATCACAATTGAGTTGAAAAGATTATAAAAATATCAAATTATTAGCATCAGTTCATTGAGTCTACATTATGTCAGGTATGTTTGAATGCTAAATTTTCATTCTCTTAATTAGAACTAGTATTTGGGAATGGTTTACTAACATCGATTCTCAATTTTGAGAAATGCTATTAGGTTCCGCAGGTTTTGATAGACACATTACTGTGTTTTCCCCAGAGGGAAGACTATATCAAGTTGAATATGCTTTCAAGGCAGTTAATACGACAAACATCACTTGTTTGGGAATAGTTGGTGAAGATTGTTCAGTTATCGTGTCCCAAAAGAAGATCCCAGATAAGTTGTTGGATCCATCGACAATCACGTACCTTTTCCAAATATCGCCATCTATTGGAATGCTAGCCACCGGTTCCATTGCAGATGCCAGATCGTTAGCTATGAGAGCTAGGGCTGAATCTGCTGAATTCAAGTACAAGTACGGTTACGAGATGCCAGTCGACGCACTAGCCAAGAGAATGGCAAACATGGCCCAGTTGTACACACAAAAGGCATATATGAGACCAATGGGTGTCTCATTATCTTTCGTTGCCGTTGACGAAGAATTGGGTCCAAGTTTGTTCAAGACGGATCCAGCAGGTTATTACTATAGTGCTAAGGCCATCTCCACTGGTCCTAAGCAACAAGAAGTTACCACCGCTTTAGAGAGAGCTTATAAGAAGAAGAAGAAGGATTCTGAAGTTATTATAAAAGGTGACTGGACTAAAGTTGTGGAGTTTGCCATCACCACGTTGAGTAATTCTTTAACTACAGAATTAAGAAAGAACGATTTGGAAGTTGGTGTTGCCACCAAGGCTGGATTTAGAGCTTTAACTCCTGATGAAATCGATGAAAGATTGGTGTCTATCGCTGAGCAAGATTGATGCAGTCAAGACTTTTGTAAATTTTTTATGTTAAGTAGAATGAATATTACATCTTTAATTCTTAATATGTTGTATACTCTATAATTTAAATTTCTATAGTAAGTTCAAATTGGAAAAGAAGTTATATCCAAAAAAAAGGTAAGATGTTTTGATCCAGTGGGAAAAAAAAGCCCGGATTAATGGAAGATCCTGTCTGATAAATACAACCTATCCAGAAATGGGAGCATGAATCTATATATATGTATGTATTTTGATAAAGTGCAAGCGCAATTCAATCAGAACACATAAGGAATGAACAGATATGGACATTCTTTTTCATATCTAGTCCAATCTTCACCATACTTCTTTCTACATTTAGCAAGGTCCCTCTGAGTTCTGTGAACTAAAACGACAAAGTAGAAAACAGGAAAGAACCAAGGGAAGAACGAGTCAAATCCACAGATTAGACCCCAGGAGCAGGATTGTATCCAATCGGCTGTATAGTGTGCCTTTCTAGCGTACTTGTACCAACCATCAGTTAATAACACAGAGCCATTTGCACACTTAATATATTTAGGATCTTTCAAAACTTGGTATGGTAAAAATGGGAAAGATTTACGGATCTTTGTGTCACCTGCCATGATCTTTCTGAAAGAATTTTTCTGTCCGTTACCGGTATCGAAGAAATAGTATGCAACCAATAGTTGGATGAAACACCAGGCATTGTAACCGGTTGACCAATTGTACTCATCTGGCGAATGATAGTACAAAAATAGAGCACCATGGCAGTATGTGTATGGCACACCTGCAATGTTCCAAAAGATGAGCATGAATCCAAATTTCTCGTAAGCCATATCCCAAGTTGGAACAATCAATTCTTCACCTTTGGAGCAAGCGTTGGCGTATAAGTAATAAGCCAAAAATATGAATATAGCTTGCGTGCTCACAAATCCGTATTCTTCGTACTGTTTGAGACATAGACCTAATCCTAAAAAGAATAGTGTATACCAAGGTAATCTAACTTCGAAGAACATCTTCAAATCAATTATACCAATTCTTGGATTCAATGGAGCCCCCATAAACATATCGTATAGATGATTTCCGGTCATTCTATGATAATCTTTAGAGATAAACAATGTGTAAACATACAATCCGATGGAAAATGCAAAACCTGTGACGATGGCACAAGTCATGATCTCACCAAAGTTTTCTAAGATGTAGTAAATTTTGAAGATGCCAAAATAATGCAAAAAACTGGCAAGAGCAATATTGAAGTAAAAACTGGCATATGCATTACAGTAATATGGCAATTGTTTGTTATCCAGATGCGTTAAAGGTTGGCCCTTAGTCCAAATACCAGGTAGAGTGACGTATAGTAATGCTTGAGTAATAATGAACAATGCAAAAACATTGGCAGATGTAGCAGATGGGATCGTGTAATTTTTCATATAGTCCAGCATGGTCACGGTCAAGAAGTGACTCCAGGTCTCGTCCTGTGCAGGCCATGCAGGTTTACCGTTGTAAAATCTGGCACTGATCCACATGTAGTACATCAAAGCTGGAAAGCCTGCCATCATACCAACAGCCCCAGCTGGACCTCCAAATTCATACTCGGGTTTCTCTTCCTCTGACTTGGCAGGTTGTTTTGGTAAGAGACGGCTTGTCTCTCCTTGTTGTAGTTGTTGTTCCGTCATCAAAATGTATGTCGCTAATCAAAAACACGTAAGCAAAATGATGAAAAATGAGTGATGGAAAAAGGTCAACACAATATATAAGGGGAAAATTTCAAGACACAGATTTGAATTTCTAATGTATCGAGATCTAAATTTAGCTTCATTCGTATAATACCGAGCAACTCTGAGAAGGAAGATGTTGTCCACAGTCCGTTGGTCAACAACTGCCCCACACGCTATACGAGCGTGTCTTGCACTAGCCTGAGATTGTTTAGGGCGGGCTGGTGCCTCGTTGGTCTCGTTCCCCTCGTTTAATCATCTGTGGCTGGTGCGTCTATTCTTCTTCCTGGAAAGGTGTAGTATGTACGCCGTTGAAGTCCATTCACTAGATAAATCTATTTGATTAGTCGGTTTAAATCAAAAGAAAATGAATATCATGAATAGTTAAAGATGGAAGGTGATATTACGAACTTAGACAAAATATATATAACAATATTGAAGTAAGAAAAGGCATATACGTATACTATATAGTAGAAAGGAATGATTGGTTTCGGTACAGAAACTAAAATACAAATAAAGATAATAAAAACAGAAACGAACCCTTCCCAATTAGCCAACAAAAAGAAAACACAGGGAGAAAAAGTGGAAATAAAAACAAATACATGGAACAATATGCAGCTGATAATAATATAAGGAAAAAAACAAAAAAATATAGACTATCTGAACAGGAAAAGGTGCTAAAAATATAATAATAATAATAATAATAATAAGGTAAAAACCCAGACACACAGGCACCGATATGTAAAAAGATATTAAAATACATTAATAATAAACAAAGAAAATATTAAGATGGCAATAATGATAAGTAGTAACAAGGGAAAATAAAACTTGTAATGCAGATTATCATTATTTCTTCAGAAGCTGTAACCGTTCATCGAATTAATTGGTCTGCTGTTCAAAGAAGGATTAAAGTTATTCATTTCCAAGCTTCCAGTTGAGCCACCACTGGATGAATGATGATGCTGATGATGTTGTATATGTTGATGCTGGTGTGGTTGATTTTGATTTTGATGTTGATGTTGATGTTGATGCTGGTGTTGATGATGGTTCAATTGCTGAGATTGTGACTGCTGCTGTTGTTGAGCAGGTTGGGTCGATAAGCTGGAACTTCCAAATGAGCCCACAGAAGCACCACCTCTACTAATCAACTTGGACAATATTCTTCTACCATGAGGTGTATTTCTAACATCACCAAGGTATGGTTTCAATAGTTCACTCAACACCTTGAAGCTGGCATCGTCAGCGACATCTAGGGCAGTTTGTAAGACGTAGTTACCGTATGCATCATGCAATAATAATTTCAAGTTGGTAGTCTCCTTTAGTAACTGATTGATCAAGACTGGAGCCAACGTTGGAATTCTCAAAGACTTTTCAATAACATTGGAACCAAACTTATGAGTTGATAACTTGATCAAACTTTCTGTCAACGACGCCACAACAAAATCAATTGCCCTCTTGGTGTTTGGAATAACAGTAGCTGAGTTTGGATCATTCATAATTCTCAATCTGTTTTCTTCCATACTCAAAACGTACTGCACAACGTAATTACCGTAAGGATCAACACTCAATTCAACACAGTTCTCTCCAACTTTTAAACTCAAACGTTCGCACTGTTGAGGTGTACCGTGATCAAAGCATCTTTGTAAGACACAACAACCATGTCTGTGTTTGGCAATCTTGACAGAATTTTCACAGGCAGCATCAAAAATGAAATCACAAGAGTCTGGTGGAAGTTTCTGCAAGCATTTCTGAACAACATGATTACCATTCAAATCTCTGGATAGCAAAACAATATATGAAGACAAAGAGTTTATGATGATTTGGAATTCAGTAGGTGTACTAATACATTCAACCAATTTCTGTAAAGCTCTAGTACCGTGAGGATCCAGTGCAATTCTAACAAATTGAGACGAAGCATTGCGAACAAGAGTGGTTCTCTGTTCCTCATTGACTCTCTCTAACAGTTTTTGAATCAGATAATTACCAAATGGGTCGATCATTAATTCGATGACATTTAACTGAATTTCATTGAAGATCTTGGTGGCAGCATCAGCGCCACCCAACTCTAGTTGTCTCTGCAAAAATCTACAACCATGTTGATCCTTGCAAAGGAAGTATATCTCATTTACAAAGTCATTCAACGAAGCATTGATAAACTTAGAAGCATCCTCACCACGTCTCTTATTTGATGAATGCTTTCTATGAACATTGGCCGTAGCATTCAATCCCAAGTTTGTACGGTTCTGTTGGCCAGCAATCATATTTAGTTGCTGAGACTGTTGATTTTGTGGTTGCTTCTGTTGTTGCAACTGTGATTGAGATGCTGCTGCATCCTGTTTACCTAAACCGTTGACATTACCACTGTTATTGTTGTTATGGAAACCACCAAATGAATTGGATCTGCCATAGCCATTGCTAGGACCAAACTGTGGAGTCTGGTTCATATGACTACCAACATGCGGATAACTGATGGTGTTAGATGGACCGACAGGCATTTGATTTGGTAAAACATTGACAATGGGCATTCCAGGGGCGGGAACTGGGATATTGAATGAACCAAAAGAATTATTGAAGGATGCAGCATTGAAATGGTTGTTGGCACCACCGTTAGCATTGCCGTTACTGGAACCATTACCATTACCATTTGTAATTCCCATACCAATAGAACCACCAGCAACGCTACCTGCTAGCATTTCGTTGGTTAATGCTGGATGCAAGGCAGATATGACGTTACTATCATTGACATCCGGTGAAACCTGCTGGTTTTGGGGTTGACCAGAAGAACTAATTGGGTAAGTCAATCTTCTAGAAGTATCGCCAAGTAGCGGAGGGCCAAATGAAGCATTGGAGGATGAGGTAGATGGATCACCTTTGTTCAAAGCACTATCACCGGAAGTAGCCGAAGAGGATGACTGGTTAATGTCATACAATGAACTTTCATCTTGGCCGGTGTGTTCATTGATTTGCAGACCAGAACCTGTTTCTGGTAAAGTGAAAGGTCTAGTGTTGCTGAAGCCCAATGTGGTGGTTCTTCTAGCAGGCGGTGCACTGGAAGGGACCGCAACCTTTGTTGAGCTGAAAGGGGTGCTTTGATCTGGGCCACTACCATTGAAATGAGAGCCACCGAAGCTGGAAATACCAGATGAAGCATTTGGAGTCAAAGACATAAACTGGCGTTGATGGTTCAAATTTGGATCAAATTGCATAAAAGATTGTTGACCCTGCTGTGGAGTGTTTGATAGATCCGGTAGTATAGATTGACCAAAAGAAGCTAGACTGGAGCCACGATTTGAAGTGGACCAGTTTGGAGTCTTTGGTTGGAAACCTTGACCAAAATCGTTAGAAGTAGCAGCATTCTGTTGGAGTTGCTGATGTAATAAAACGTTTGGATTGGACGGTTGTGGTGGGGTGGAAGGAATAACTTGGCTGCTAGCATGCTGATGCAATGGAGAAAACTGAGCCGAAAAAATAGACGAAGCACCTTTTTTGGTCGATCCCGAATCAAGAGAAATTCCATTCATAATCTTACCTTCAGATTCTAAATCTAGATTCAACCCACCTAAAACCCCGTTAATATCATCTAAATCGGATGTGGTTGATCTCGACTTCTTGGTAGTATGGATGCCACTATTGTCACCCTTCATAAATGACAGATCGTTGTTAGGAGGAGTGGTGGTGGTGGTGATGTCAGCGTTTAAAATCGAATCTTCGACCGATGACAAAGTAGTTTGATCAGCCATTATTGAAGCGTAGTTAAATGATAATGAGGTGAACCGACAAACACAAAAATTTCCAAAAAAAAACACTAGAGCAGTGCCTGTAAAGGGGACTATGGAACTGTAGGGTGTGGCACGGGCAAGTAAAGTTTCCAGCTTGAGAAACCAGGTATGACAAGAAAGCAAAAGTACAAAAAAGGAAGATCTCTATGAATTGAAGTTTCTATTTTCGAATTGATAATGATGGAATTCAAAAAAAACAGAACTTTGATGAACTAGTATACAAGTAAATTGTTGATACAAATGTTATAATGAAAATTAATACCTGAGTTGAGCCCAATATATGATCTGGTGAATCAAAGAAAGAGATGAAAACGGCAGATCTTATACAACGAACAGTAACTATGAGGTGTTGAATAGTCGAATGAGGAACTAGTCAGGATGTTGGGGAGCAATAAAGGTACAAAAGAAGTGGTATAAATTGGTTGATGGGGAGTTGAGTGTTGAGCTGAAAGGGAGGTCTTTCAGAGCAGCTGTCCTGCCTGCCTCCCTGCCTGTCTGTCTGTCTGCCTGCGCTTTTTGAGAAGCGAGCGCACCCACCCACCCATCACCCGTCTCACCCTCCCTTCTCTCTCCCTGCCTAGAACCTTTTCCTCTCTGGCAGCCCGGCCGGCAGTTCGCACGCACCCACGCAGGCCGCCCCCAGGCACACCGGGCCCCCACCACGCTCGCCACCACACAAAAAAATTTGCAGCTTGCGGCCCCACAGCCAAAGTGGCCCGGCCGGCGTGCCACCAAGCCCAATAAGCTCTGACCCATTCATTCACTCTCTCTGCAGTTCCCGTTTACAAAAACTGTGAGCTGAGGAGTCAGTAACCTGTGTTTCAAGCTGAAGGGATAACAAGATTAAATGCACTACTAGACGGCGACAAATTAAAGCCAGTATCATTACCAGATTTGGGATACTTTTTTTTATAAGTTGCTGAAGAGAAAGGGATCAGAGGAACTACTTACTACTCTTCGAAAACTTAGGTGAAACTATTTTAATTAAGCGGCCTCTGAGGTAGAATGTTAAGAGTTCCTGTAGCGTAAAATCAATTTAAGGAGATGACTAGGTTTCCTGTTCTCTTTAATAGACCATCAATTATATATAATATAGATCGTTAATGTAACGTGGAGAAAAGTGAGCGGAATTACGAAAAAAAAGAAAGAAAGAATCAAAGGGGCGAAGGGAACGGCAAAGGCTGGCAAACCTCTCATAAGTGTTTTAGATGAAGATTGCCTACGATGGTGTTAATTTGTATCCATGGAAGCGTTTCACAAGGAGAACTCGTACTCAGAGTACTATTCTAGATATAATTAATACTTGGCTGTTTGAGAATTTGTATAGATCGAAATTACTTCATACAACTCATGTCGCAAGTGCTAAGAGTGCACGTATTATTTCCGTTCTCTGTTGGATCGGTACCCGACCTTCATTCTACCTTAACTTACAAGTTCAGATTCAATTGCATGGTTTGATCTGTGCAAAGAATGTAAATCAAATAAATTGATAACCCTTAGCAATGACTTTGCTAATATATGTTCTATTTTTGGTTGTCAAAATTATGAATATTTCTTTCAATTCTAGGTAGTTAGGTTAGGTCTTATTAATTCCGCTCCAGTGACTCCTGTTACAGGCCGAGATTGCTAAATATATATGCATGTACCGACTTTATACATCCACATATACAGATGCTTGGTCAGCAGCAAAAGGTAAGTGGACACATTGCTACTTACAATATCAATATTATTGCAGGTTACTAGGACTGAACAGATTGTCACGTTTCGTTTTCCAACTTTACGACCGGAGTTTTCTTGGACGCTCCAGTTTTTACCGGCAGTTGAAATGGCCAAAAAGGATAATGTACAACAGCTTTAGGTTTCACACGTTTGCCACCACAAGCCACATGTTATCTACCCTGCTGTGGGTGCCAATTCCACTGCCTGAGCAATTCCGAGTAAATTTAGTATCGAGGCTCATCTATTTGTAGCCTCAAACTACATTGGCGGTTAAAGAAAGAGAGAGGCTCACCCGAAAATCAGGCTTCACAAAGAGTTTGAAAACTGTCTCAATATTTGAACATTAAAACAAAGGTATACCCTGCTCAACTTACAATCAATATATTTCAATTGACTCCATAAGTATGTATAAAGAGCACTCCATTTAAATAATGAAAACTTAAAAGAGAAAAATCAATATAGATTCACCAATTACAGATTGGTTGGCGGGTTCAAACGATTAATAACGTAATCGAAAAAGATTTCTGAGCCATCCGATACAGAGACTCCAATTGCAAAAATTGATTTACAATTCATAGGTTCAATACATAGAATTGCTCTTACTATTGCCAAATGAAGCAGGTATGCCTAATAACTCACACTCATTATTGAGCATAGAAAACCCTGTAATATTTTTTTATTAATGAGTTTGCACATGGTTTAGTTTTTCTTCCCTGAATCATAGATAGTGAGCGAGGGTGTATCAATCAATCAAATGCCGGTTTTTTTAAGGCTGTGCGACTTTTCTTTTCTTTTTTTTTTCACCTCGTCTCGAGTTTGTAAATAAAGACAAGACGGCTTCTTCTTTTCGTTGCGCGATGGTGTGATGAAAGACTCTCGATACACACATCTCTAATAACAGCATCCTTCTTGCAAATAAGTGAAATGATGAAATCACATCATGATTTGGTATTAATTAGTCTAAATTTCAAAACAAAATATTCGGAAAGAAACAGAGCGAGATCAAGGAATCACTTACATTCACCCTCAGAACCGAAACCCTCAAAATTTGTTCCTTACTTCCCCACAATTTCATCGATCCATCCATCTGAAAAAAAAAAAAACATTTCGAATTACAAAATTCAAATGCTAATTTCGGTTGGTGCACGCGCATAAAAGTAGTGTGCCACCCGTTGCCATCGGTAAAATGTTAATTGCGTGCGTCATTCTGTATTTCTGCCATTTGCCATTTACGTGCCACAGCTTGCAGAACGCTTTAGTCAGAATTGGTATGTGCACCTTTTTTATTCTATATGCTTACGTTATCAGTTGGACTCTCCGTTCTCAGTGGTCGTACAATTGTTTTCCACCCGCAACGGTTGACTAAATTGTTAAGTAATATATTATATAAATTTCTTAAAGCGCTCTGGCCATGCTTGTGTGCACATACAGTTAAGGCCACCCAACCACGGGCCAGTAATATCCAATTTGAAAAAAAGCTAAGAAATCAATCACTCTATATAGATACCAAATTAAATTTAACTGCTAAATGTTGGAAGTGTGTAATAGTTAAAGTTGAACGTGTGACTAGGTTTCAGACAAATTTGTTGAAAATAAGTGAGAATGATGCTTGTTCGATTATGACTACGAAATCACCAAATTTTGTAAAAGCGGGTCAATGTATATTATCGTGCAACAGACGATTTATGCTTATATTGAAAAACAATAGGACAATTTCAAGGGACGTAACCGTAACAAATTGGCGTAAATGTCCAAAAAAAAATACAAATTCTATAATCTACTCTCAACCTTACTTCTTAAAAGTATATTGATGTATTCGATGATACCTCCAATAGAATCAAACTCGTTGAATCCAAAACCTAAAACGTGCACCATTTCTCTATTGTAATCGAGCTGATCAATCCAGATTTTACCAACTTGATCATCAAAACAGTTCTTGAATATAACTCTTGTCTCCAGTATTTCTAAATCTTTTAGAATCTGTGGGAACTTTTTGAAAGATCTATGTAATAGGTTCAACGTATCGGAATCTCTAGGTTGCATATAGTAGTCGTTCATTTGCTTAGGTCCACTTAATAGAATCAAGCCGTTATCATCTAATAGCGGAATCAACTTTGTATACTGATTCAAGGTGGTTTTATGAATCATCGAGTTGTTTAGCTGTGTATTGTTTCCAAGTTTGATCAAAATTGATTGCTTGCGAATTAATTTCAACTCATCGTTGATCAAAAAATTAATGAATTTTGAAACGTTAGGAATAAAATTGGTATAGTCATGTAAAGTTGACACTTGAGGTGGAGTAATCATGTGGTTGAAATTCCCGTTACTGTTTTCTTGTAACTCCGAATATAGATCGAATATGAACTTTCTTGGATCCAACACCAAGGTTTGATTCTTCAAGCTCAAACAATTTGGAACATCACTTTGTTGAAGAATGAAACCGATCAATTGTCTTTGCGTTCTATCTTCATAAAACTCCGAATTTTCAATCAATTTAATGGTTCTGTTGTTCGGAGTTAGATAAGTCAACGTATAGTGTATATCGGTAAGCTGTTTATCAGAATTCAAATTATTCAGTTCTATCAAATGAACCAAATCTTCATTGTCAATCAACTCATTGATGTTGTTGTTGGATAAAAGAATGATCCTCTTACCAAAGTTATTTATCAATAGCTTCGAAACAGAAAGAGATAAAACGCTCAATCCTAAGATAACTATCGTCTCCTTATTTGCAACAAATGGGGAGGATTGCATTTTATTATGCGTTTTTTTGTTGTACCTGAAAATTTTTTTTCGTGATCAACTGTAGTGAAAGGATGACTGCATGTAGTTTGAACTAAACTTTGATGCGGTAAGAATAACAGAGAAATGAACGGTTGTAACTATAGTCTGATTGGTTTAACCCGAGTTGTCAAATGTCCGCTTTCAGGAAGGTCACAGTTTTATGATTCGCAGCTCCGAGATGGAGATTTTAGATCAGCAGGAGGCCAACCGGTCTGGCGTTGCAGAGGGGGGTAACCGATGCAATTTTTTTCTTTGACTCGCGAGTGTTGAAGTGACAACGATCCAGCAGCTTGAAACAGGGGACGTTTCGGGTCCATCCAAGAAGCAAACTGGGCTAAAAGCAGACAGGGGAGAGTGAGTGGGTTAGCTGTGCTGGCCAGTCATAGCAGGGGTCTTAATACTTCCCGATGGGGTAGCCATTCGCGATGGTGAGTGGTGTGGCGGTGATGGTGGTGGTGAAGGGGGCTGTGGTGGCTGACGTTGGAGCCAGTGCTGGTGGTGGTGGTGGTGGTGATTAAAATATACATAGCAGCTCAACCAGTGTGAACAGAATCAGATATAGACGTTGTTTTATCAACGTCGTGCCAAAGATGGCAAACTGACTGAGTAAATGGTAATGAATGGAGACTCTAGCGTCTATTATTATCCATTTAGATGTTGCATATTAGATGAGCCCATCCATGTTGTAGAGTGTTTAGGCTTTTTTTTGTTTTTGGTATAAATTATGCACCTTTCGTTACCAATGACTCATTTGCTGCCTGGGGTAACTAAAACATTTGTGCTGGAGGGGTATTCTTTTCCATATATATATATAAGCAGTAAAATCAGTAAATGGAGATTTCAAAGGATGTGATAACTATATCATACAATCAACAGATCTGATCATTTTGTCAGGTTATCAAAACTCAGTTAAAAGACTAAAAAAAACAATAAGGAATTAAAAGTGAAACAAGAAGAGTACAAGTTTCATCAATAATGTACTAATTAATATACTCCAGTGCGCTTCCTTCCCCGTGTGGCGCTTTCCATTTCTGATATTGAAATACACTCACTCGCTTACCCCCCTCTGGTAGAGAAGAAAAAGTTTGGTCACATATGCTAGGGCAATCAAAAGGGATCATCCACCACAAATAACCAATCTTTAATATGCAGTTTTAGTGACTTTTTGAAAACATAATATATAGCGGTTCTAAAATAATAGTATAGATATTATAGCTGCCGCCTTCGAGTGTTCGCATTTTGAATAAATAAACCTCCTCCGTGAACCTCAGTAGTTCAAAATAATTTCGTTTGACAATAAAAATTATAACGCTTAGCGCAAAACGTTTAAGCTATATGTAGAAGACCTAAGAAACAGGTGAGGAATATCGGCTAAGGATACTGGGGGATTTGACAGAAAAAGCATGCATATATTCAAACGCATGATTCAGTATTTGAGATTATAGACTACATTTACTGAAAGGTACATTCAGTGAAAGGAACCATCCAGCTCAAAGATCACCCAGATTTATGTATATGGGCAATATATATTAACTTGAAGTTTCAAAAGAAATAAAATAAAAAAAAACACAAATACACACAATTGATAATTGCAGAAGTGCTTTCCTGGAGCTGATTTGCTAAGATGTGCAAGGCATTTCGTCTTATTTCACTGCCTCTGGTGGGATTTTTTATCTTATTAGGGTGCATTAACTCTTTTTGTTTTCTTGTTTTTATTTGCATCCAAATAGCCATTTAACCCCGCGCTCTTGTTGGATATATATATATATATATGCATGTATATAGTGAGTGTGTGAGATTGTGAGCGTCTAAAGAGTCTTGAAAGTTTATTACCAACTCTGGAGTCTGGAATCTTAACCACCAAGTAAAGGATTACAAGCTCTAACGGGCACCTCAACAACCAATCAATCCACGTCTAACTATATATATATACATACATACATATATACTATTTGCTCTCTTATATATAGAAGGATATATGCACGTAGTTCAGCTATCGCCGACAAATTAAATTCTGGGCGGTTGCATTTTCCAAACTCTGCTTGCAGGGTGGCGGTGGATGGGAGCTGGTTGAGAAGGTAAAAGTTAGCTGTTGTGATGAGGATGTTAGCTAGAGTAGTACAAGGAACATCATTTGTAACGAGGTTGGCGTACAATGTATATATATATATATATATCTATGTGTGTGTGCATGTGTACATCATCAACAGATGAAGCGGCAATGAGTGTACGAAGGCACACACAGCAAGCAACACGGCACCGCACGGCCCAGCACAATCTGAGGGGAAGAAGAGCACTGCGGGGAGATCTGCGCTGTCACCCTGCTACCGCCGCTCAGCCCGCGTGCCGCGGCACTCGCGCCCAAAGAAAAGCAAGCAAAAGACCCCAAACTCCGAGGCCGCCGAGGTGCCACCCCGCCAGCCCCCAGCTAACAGCTCCGTTCCCAGGCTGGCAGCCACGCAAATCCCGCCCAGGCAGCCACTGTTTACCTTTGATGTCATCCACGCACTCTCAGGTCTCGTGTGGAGAAGCTAGCGGTGCTTTTTGGCTTCTCAGTGTCCAAGGTATATATTTGATTCACTTCCTTCCCCTCTGCTCAAGGCCCTATACTCCTTTTTCAAAAGGTTTCTTGCACACCTGGTTCTGTATCTTCAACGAAATCACTGCAAGTTGCACCCAATTGAAGTCAGATTATCCAGATTATCCTAGTCATCTTGTTATTGTCCACAGCTAACCTGCTAGATTCGATAGTTTCACTGCCTCTAAGATTTACACCAAACACCTAATTATCCATTCATTCATTCCCCTTTGATTGATTTCTCATCTAAAGACCTTCTATGGTTTAAGAAGCTTGTAGTTTCAAGTTCTTTTGCTTTGCTCCTCTTACTTCTTGCTTACCCCACAAATCAGTTGCAGTTCCGCGGATTCTCTAGTTTGATGGACTTTTGAAGAAAGAATAGAGAAAAAGGCAAAAAAAAACGATCAAATATATATATATATATCATCATCATCATCATCATCATCATAAGTGGTACTTAAAACAGCAGAACCCCAATCATGTCATCTAAAGAGAATATCCTTAACAATGCAAATAGTTCTATCAACAACATAAATCCAATCATTTTTAGAGGTAGAAATCATATTGCTTGTATTAGATGTAAGAATCAAAAAATAAAATGCAGTGGTGATAAGCCAACCTGTGATAATTGTAAGACAACAGGAAATGATTGCTTATATCCTTTTAAGGATCGTAAGATCATCATCCAAGAGAGTCAATTACAGCATCTTCAAGAGAGGATCAACGCTTTGGAATGCTACATCGAAGAAAATATCAAGGATAGTAACGATAGTTCTGGTTTAAAAGATTTTAAAGCAAAATTTGAAGATGATGATTATGAAAAGAAGGCATTTATCCCATTCCAGTTCTACACAAATAATGAAAAATTGGACAACGTTATTAACGTTTCATTTGGAGATTCAGAACATCACGAACGAAATCCGCATCCTACTAGCAGTGTCAACTCCATCAACTACTACGTCTCTGATTTATACTTTAATTATAACTCCGATTGCATAATAAGACTACCTTCAAGAGAATATTGCGATATGTTGATAAATATCGCTATTTCTCATTTCCACGATTCGCATTACGTCTACGATGAATATGAATTTATCAGCGAGTTTAATAAGATTCATCAGTCAGGAACCTGCTATTCACCTGCAATTTTAGCTCGAATCTTCATCACTTTGGCTATTGGGGAGCAAATTTTCTACTCAATAAAGTCTCACGATATGTCACTGGAATTGTTGAATGCCGAATTGGCTTCCAAGAAGAACTTTTTGAACAAAACCCCAGGCTTGAAATATTTTTTAAGTTGTGTCAAGCTCTTCCCAATTAACGTTGAAATGCCAACTTTATCAATAATTCAAACTGCTTTATTGATTGGGTACTTTAATCAATCTTTAAATAGAATAACCAATTCTTATATGTGGTTTGGCCTTGCCACTAGGTGGTCTTTGTCGTTGAACTTACATTTGAAGCAACCTCATTTGACGCAGTCTGATATTTCAAAGAGAAAAAAAGTTTGGTGGACTGTCTTTGCATTGGATTCATTTGCCACTTCAAGGATAAGATTACCTCAAACGGTCAAATACAATGAAACTCAAATTGATTTGTTGAACGATGATGACTTCAAAGAGTGGGATGGTTCGAAGGTGCTCGCGTTACAAGTGTCCTTGTTGAAGTTTACTGATAAGATCATCAACTCCGTTTATAATTTGCACTCAAGAAGTTTGTTTGCAAATGACAAAGAAAACAATACAACTTTTTTACCTAATGATCTAGTCAATAACACTTACAACATGTTGAAAATCTTGGAGGAAAATTTTGAACAGACATTACAGAATGATTTCCGACAGTTAATAAAGGAGTTGTACGAAAACAAGCTGTGCTCGTTCCATAAATCGTTGATTCATGTATATCTTAAGTTCAACCAATACGTGATTACCACTTGCCGTCCACTTACTTTGGCTATATTCAAGAAATTCATCAAACTGAATGAAGATGATATCAAGATTAGTACTATATTGAAAAAATGTATAAAATCCTCGATTGAAACAATCGATTTGATCTATCACCTCAAATCTCTGAAATTACTGATCACATTTGATTACTGGCATACGCATTTCCTATTCAATTCGATTTTGATCCTTCTTATTACTTTTACACTAGAAAACAATTTACAGTATTTGAACTTGGGTATCGACTTGTTGAAGTTTATGGCTTTATCTGGTAATCATGTCTCCAAGGATTCGATGAACAAATTGATCCAACTAATCAAGATATTTAGCGATTTTGGTATTGATATCAAAGTTGATTTGACGATGCCTGAGTTTGAATTGGAATACTTGCCTGATGATTGTGGTGACAACTATAGTGAAAATGGTACTAGTTATAGCAACGAAGATGACGGTATAGATATTTACTTGGGAAATTCAGCAACCAATTTGACGGAGAAGAATTCACAAGATCAAATAGAACAAACAAATTATCAACTACAACAGCAGCAGCAGCAACTTTTACAACAAACCGAACTGCAACAGCTGCTAATATTCAACAACTTTGTAGTGAATGCGAATACGAATACAAATACAAATACAACTACAAATACAAATGCAAATGCAAATGCAAATGCAAACGTGAATAGTTCCAATCTTGCTTTCAACGATCTGGGTAGTTTGTCATCGACAGTTTTCTTCGATAGTTTACTGAACAATTTTCAGAATTGGGATTGTCCAGCAAGTTTTCCACAAGCAGAGTTTCCTTCTGCTACTAAAAGTGATCATCAACCAAAAATACCGTTGAACTTGAATACCAATGGTAGTGGTAGTGCAGATGGTACAGATCATAATTCGAACCTGATAAGTTCAAGTCAACCGATGAGTACTACAGGTAGTACTAATTCCAACTCTAAGAGCGACAACAATTCAACACGACACAATTCAATTACACGAAGTGATTCCGGGAGATATTCGTTGCATGATCCATCGATGATTGCAGCTCAACTACAACATCATCATTTGAGTACTAGCTCGTCATCTGTATCGCCAATTGTTCCGAATTCAATGCAAGTGTTCCAATCTCCAAGGCAGCAGGAACCAGTGTACCTTGTTGGATATCAGCAACAGCCAAATCAACAACAACAACCTCATCATCATGAACATCAACAGCACCACCGACAGATGGTGCCCCAGTTACAAGGGCAGAATCTGGGATTACTGCAGCATACTCAAAATCTAAATCTTGGCAACCATACGGGTGACATTGTTATGGGGAGTGGAGGACATGAACCAAAATGGATTTAGTATCTCATCAGGTATGAAGTTCTAAGAAAAGTTTTGGGTGTTAGTAGAAGGCAATGTTTTATAGTTTGCCTATTTATCTATTTATTTTTTTTGTTTACTGTATTTATTTCGTCATGTTAACACTACAGTGTTCCATTTTCCCTCGTTCTTCACTTGAACTTTTTCTGATCAGAACGTGTGCTACATCACATTTTTGTTCCATTTCATTTGCTGTTCATTTGATATTCTCCCGTTTCTCCTTTTTAAGTAAGTCTCCTTTTTCCTTTTTTGAATATGTATATGGGATGAATGACCTTAATTTTGATGTGTTATGAACTTGTTTTTTCTGTTTTCGATCTAGCTCCTGGAAAAAGAATTTAAAGTTAGTAAAAAAGAAATACTCATCATTTAAGCAGCTTAACCAAAACGATTACTTGTTCGCCCCTTCTTTTCTTTTGAAAAATAGGCTTCGTCAGCTGAAAATAGATAATCCTATATCTGAGTGGTTTGTGAATACAATCTCTCTTGAGTGGGTTTCGACATTAGCTAGTACTGGTGTGTGCGAATTAAAAGTTTGATTTCATTTTCTATGGCAAATCACACAATGTTGAAACCGATCTATAATGAAAGGTCTCAAGTTCGTATACGAAAGATAATTCACTTGATCAGTTGGTAATAATGTAGAAATTTCAACCTAAATTGGTGCACATGATTACTTAGGAAGTGCACACACACACACACACAAACACGCAACGATCTAGACTTCACCTGTTGGTGGCAACAGTACAGCTTCCCTGTTTGGATGGTCCACTTACTTTTTGGGTAAAAAACGACAGTTCGTTAAAGAGATCTTATAGTACTAGAATATTGTATAACGCGTTGGCAGACTGTTTTAGTGTGCCCAACTCAATATGAATTATCTAACGTTGGGTTCATGAAAAAATACCCCTTTTGGTGCAAATTGCGTTCTCATTTTTAATTGCTTTTTGCCGCTTTACTGCAAATGGTGTGTCTTTCCCAACCTTCGCTTCTAATTGTTACTACCAATAAGCGTCCTTGGAAAGTTGAAAAGACAAATGCACTTGGTTGGCATTATGTCGGGTGCAATACGTCAAAGGGGGGGAGGCTCTGATCCTGATTGTTCGTGTCCATCTGATGAGTTGCTCGATGTTAAGTGCAGAGAGTAAGCACATCTAGAATCGGTGTCATTGGGTGTTGAAAATTCGAATATGAGCAGTAAAAAGCTATAGGAAATTTTGACGATATCTAATGTTCCTCTAGATCCAAAGTAATACAAACTTGGAAAGTTGGCTAGTTCGTACAGCCCAGATCAATCCATCAATCCATCCCGGAGGATTAATCCGTAGACAAATGGCCTTAGTCCGTGGTAAGGAAGGGGCAGAGCCAAGGTACCCTATGGCATTACTACGAGAATATTGAGGTATGACTAAGACCGTCTGTGCCGTGAAATGAGAATAAAAAAAAATTACGTATGAAAAATGAAAAATTGAGAAGATACGGGGGGCAAATGGGGAACACTTGAAGACTCAAAAAAGAAAAGGCCGCGAAAACGGGGGCAAACTGCCTGCAGCACAGCCCAGATGGCAGTCTAGACTCCTCGGGCGGTGCCAAGCCTCGATGCATGCAGTAGCGAATTTGCCTGAGGAGAAAAAGGAACGAGCCGCGGGGCCAGAGGCCAGACGAGAGAGAAGAGGTGTATAAAAAGGGTTTGGCTCCTGGCCGTTTTATGATCTTGTGACATTTATTTGGACGTCTGAAATTTATCAAATCTTTGGTTCGTGATTAAGCTCTCAAGTGTTCACTCATTACATTCATTGCTTGTCTTTCATTCAAGAACGTTCATTATATTTAATTTTATTTAACTACAGTCACTCCCTTTTTCATTGCTACCTTTTCCTTTTGTTATCTTATTCATCAAATTATTTTCTCAAAATGTCATTCAAATCGTTCATCACTACTGCTGCTTTTATATTTTCACTTGCTCCACAATCTTTTGCACTCCCAGTTGCTGGCCACCGTCATCATATTCATTCCAGAAGATCCAATACCTGTGAATTCCCAACCGATAAAGGTTTTGTTGCTGTTTCTGGTAGCGGTGGATGGGCTCAAGATGGTAGTTGCTCTGCTGGTAGCTATTGTCAATATGCTTGTCCACCGGGCCAGTTGATGGGTCAATGGAATCCTTCAGTTACCTCGTATACCTATCCAGGTTCTCAGGAAGGAGGAATCTATTGTAACGATAACGGTGAAATTGAAAAACCTATCTCCAGTAACGATTACTGCTACGATGGTAAAGGAACTTTAAAAGTTAATAATTTAGCTTCACAAAATTCAGCATTTTGTCAAACAGTTTTACCGGGCAATGAAGCAATGTTGATCCCAACCAACATTGATTCATCATCTACAGAAACTTTGGCCGTTCCAGGTACCGAATACTGGGCATCCACGGCTGCTCACTATTACATCAACCCTCCAGGTGTTTCCACCAGTGATGGTTGTCAGTGGGGTTCCACCTCTGAACCTTATGGTAATTGGTCGCCATACGTTGCCGGTGCTAACATGGATGACAGCTCAAACACGTATGTCAAGATCGGTTGGAATCCAGTTTATCTCGAAGATTCTTCACCTTTCAAAGATGAAAAGCCTTCTTTCGGTATCAGAATGTACTGTAACAATGAATCCAAATGTAATGGTGATCCTTGTGAAATTGATCCTTCTAAATATGGCATCAATACAGTCAGTACTGGTGGTTCTACTAGTGATGGTGCAGCTTGGTGTATTCTTACTGCCACTGACAGTTCATCAGTCACAATTGAAGTGTTTGATTGTAATTAATTACCTACCAAAAAAATTTATATGTATACCCCTATATAGAAAATTTTAATTTTTTTCGATTTGTTTTTAATTAAGCATTGTGCTGAAGTAAACTTGGTTTTTTTAAAAAAAAGGAGATAAGGATAAAAATAAAACATTTAAAAAAATAATGGACGAGTTGGGAATTGAACCCAAGACCTCTTCCATGCTAAGGAAGCGCGCTACCAACTGCGCCACACGCCCATTTTGATGTCCTTTTTTATGATAAAAATAACATTTCTCGCAATTCTGCCGCGCATGTAATTGCTGACGTAATGTCGTAGAATGTGACCTACTAATATTGAGACGATAGCTCTCTTAAATGGGTCAGGATTTTTCCTCGTCGAGAATATAATTATTATTATTATTATTATTCTTCTTCTTACCTACTAGCGGCGAAACTCAAAGCCTTGTATGATTCGCAAGGGGTCAAAAGGCTAATTCAGGTTCTAAAGGAGACAAGGATAAAGGTGTGAAGAGAAAAGAAAGAACAAGACAATGGCTTGGGAAAAGCAGGAAAGGAAAGGAGGAAAGCGAGCAGAAGGGAAGAAGAATGGTCTGAATAATAGAGGGAAGAGGATGGAATGAGGTTAACCGTCCTCAAAGAAAATAGTTTGGAAAAATTAGTTTTTATTTTTGTTATAGATTTTGGTTTGTGTTTTTGTTTTGGGTTTTTGTTTTTGCTGGTATTGAGAGAAAATGGGGAAGTTGGTTCAAAGGAGAGAGTGTGGTGGCTTACGACTACGAACACAACAGGAACCCCAAAAAAAAAAA